>JAJOZX010008305.1:0-77500 GCA_023014485.1 Bathynomus jamesi
AAAAATTGCCAACATTGTAAACGTAAGAACTAGGCATCCACATCTGTATTTTTAGAACTGAGAAAACTCTGTGTCACCAATAATGCCTTCCTCGCTTCGTGAAGAATTTTATTTGCAACGTTTTGTATGGGAATGGGGTCCCCCTTATATCCCAATACTGAGTACATTATATATGGAGTATTATGAGTCGGAATTGTTGCAAAAACAATATGTCCCAGGAATCTAATTTGGTTTCGTTTATGTAGATGATATTTTCTCATTTTGGCCTGACCACTGGAACAACGTTGACACTTTCTTTTCAGTCATAAATAATCTTGTTCCCTCTTATAATTAAATTAAATATGATGGAGAGGAACGACAAACACATACCTTTTCTAGATGTTTGGTTCATTAACGAACAAAGCGGAAAGTCCCAATTTCACGGTCTATAGAAAACCTACTCATTGTAATTCGTACATTCATTATTTTCATATCATGATGAAGGGTTAAAAGCTCAATTATTTCTTCCATGTTTCTAAGAGCACTCAGGATTTGTAGCCCACATTTGCTGGATCCGGAAAAATTCAAAGATTTGGGAACATTTAAGGATTTAAAATATCCTGAGTGGTTTATCAGAGAAGGCGTATTTTAAAGCCAGAAAAATCTTTTATGCCCCTCGGGAACCTTCAGTTAACCAAAAACAATATGTGAGTTTGCCTTACATTGCCGGCTTAGAAAGAGTAAAACCGTTGACGAAAGAATTTAAGTTTGCTTTGGCGTTCAAATATTCGTCTACCGTGAAAAGTAAATTGGTAGGAATAACGTTGCAAAAGAGGAACAAGCCTGTGTCCTACCAGCATTCCCTGTAAAAGTTTGATTTAGTATACGTGGGAGAAACTGGAAGAAATATTTGAAACCCGTATCAAAGAACACAAATATGCCTTCAGAAGTTGTAATACTAATAATGCCATTTTTATCACGCTAGCCAAAAAATCATGCTATAGATTGGGAATCAAGTAATGGTACTTTTATAAATGTAATAATTATGTCAAAAGAAAAAATAATAG
Organism: Bathynomus jamesi; assembly: GCA_023014485.1. Lineage (NCBI taxonomy): Eukaryota > Metazoa > Arthropoda > Malacostraca > Isopoda > Cirolanidae > Bathynomus > Bathynomus jamesi. The sequence continues at coordinate 1,047 of JAJOZX010008305.1, forward strand.
AATCTGTGTGTATAGAAAAAGTAGATAATTTTAATTTGTGCGAAGGAAACTGGTACTTATAAGTTAGACCCTTTAATGAGATTCTTGGTCAATAAATCCCTTACGGAGTCGTGGGAACGTGTTCGAACCTAAGTGTGAATTTCTTAAATGTCTCTGATTGGAATGTTTCCTTACTCGTTTTTAGTCAATGTAATAATGGAAGTAATTAATGTGAAATAAATATATGCAGTAATATGTCAAAACATTAGGATCTGTATGTATAGAACAAAAGATATTTTTAATTTGTCTGGAAATGTAGTTATAAGCTGACCCTGTAATAAAAAATGCCCTTCTGGTTTCGGGAGGAACGATATCTAAACCTAGGTGCGAATTTCTCAATGGTCTCTGGATTATTTCCCTAATCGCCTTTTTTCATTCGTGTTTTTCGGTTTATAATTTCTGTATAAAAACAACAAATGTAATAACCAATGTAATAAAATAAATTTATAATTTCTGTAATTAATAATTATGCAATATTAAATGTAATAAATTTAATTATAAATGTAAAATTATGTAAAAATAATAGAATCTGTATGTTTTAGAACAGGAAGATAGTTTTTAAAATTTGTGCGAATGTACTTAATGAAAATTGCCCCTCTGTCTCGAGAGAATGGAATCCAACCTAGGGTGCGAATTTCTTAACGGTCGATCCCTGAACTGTTTTTTCCCCTCTTGTTTTGTTTCATTTGTGTTTCTGTATCCACCCCCGAGGAGGATGCCAGTGGGGCGTCGAAAACTGTCGTGGAAATAAACTCTCTGTCTATTAGAGTGGGTTTTATTCTTCTCATATTTGACCTTCACGTAAAAAAGTGAAGTTTTTTGCATTTATTATGGATCCCACGATCAGACGCCATCTATTCGCCTTCTTCTTAGTCACCTTTCCCCAACTTATATCTTCCTATCGTCTATATGAAAAAACACTAGTGGCTGTGAAGACCAAGAAGCTGCAACTCAAGTTCCTGCAAGAGTGTTTTAGTGGAGCAAGTGTGCCCGAAGTCCTTGATACCGTTTACCTTCAGGAAGGACCATACACCGTTTCCGAATTTTGCCAGGGAGGAAATTTTGAAGGAACGTATTCCATGTGTTAAAAGAGAAATTGACCATACGTATTTCAAACTAAGAAATTGTCTACGCGTCCTTAAATCGCATGTGTCGTGTGAACTACTTGTGGCGCTGTTTGAAACTGCAGATTATAAATGCGACGTGGAGACTAGACGCACTGAACAACGACTTAACAGAAAGCTATCCTATTTATGTGATGAAAGTGCTTGGTCAAAGTGTGCGGTGGAAGGTTCCGTTTTAAATTTATCGACATATGTCTTGTCCAAATCCGAAAAGGAAGTTCTTAATTTAGGGCTGTCGTTTGCGCTTAAACCCGATAAAAACATTGTTTTAGATTTTGTGTCTTCCGTAGTTAATTCCAGGGTGGATATTCGTTTTAAATGGTTTGATTCTGAGCAAGTTCTGGAACATTTCAACTCATTGGACTCTATTCCCAAAAGATTCCGGTTAGCTTTAGACAAGCTCAGGAAGAATGAAGCAATTTTGTCACTAAAGCGGACAAAAGTAACACTGTGGTTATTTTGGACAAGTGTGATTATAAACACAAAAAATGGAAGCGTTACTTAGTGATGAATTCACCTACACCAAAGTGAGATATCGTCCCCCCTAAAGCGTCTTTCTGCCGAATTCAACAAAACCATCAGGAACTTATTAAAAGATGTCCCGCGGCGATTGATCCTAAAAGATTTCTACAGATTAACCCCAAACTCCCCCACATTTACGGCCTACCCAAAACCCATAAGATTAATATACCACTCCGTCCCATTATTTCACACAGGGGTTCCTTTAGTTACAGGTTATCTATAAATTTCTTGCAGATAAATTATCCCCATTAGTTGGTAAATTTCAGGCTCGCACATCACTAATTCCTGTGACTTTATTAACAAAGTTATGTCCTTTAGATTTAAAACGGGGAAGAATGATAAGTTTTGATGTTGAGTCCTTGTTTACGAAAGTTCCCATTGATGATGTACTTAGTTTTTAGATATAGAAAATTGCCAACATGTAACGTAGAACTAGGCATGCCCACATCTGTATTTTTAGAACTGATAAAACTCTGTGTCACCAATAATGCCTTCTCCTTCGGTGAAGAATTTTATTTGCACAACGTTTTGGTATGGGAATGGGGTCTCCCTTTATCCCCCATACTGAGTACATTATATGGAGTATTATGAGTCGGAATTGTTGCAAACATATGTCCCAGGAATCTAATTTGGTTCGTTATGTAGATGATATTTTCTCATTTTGGCCTGACCACGGAACAACTTTGACACTTTCTTTCAGTCATTAAATAATCTTGTTCCCTCTATTAAATTTAAAATGAATGAGGAGAACGACAAACAATTACCTTTTTCTAGATGTTTTGGTCATTAACGAAAGCGGAAAGCCCAATTTCACGGTCTATAGAAAACCTACTCATTGTAATTCGTACATTCATATTTTTCATATCATGATGAAGGGGTTAAAAGCTCAATTATTTCTTCCATGTTTCTAAGAGCACTCAGGATTTGTAGCCCACATTTGCTGGATCCGGAAAATTCAAAGATTTGGAACATTTTTAAGGATTTAAAATATCCTGAGTGGTTTATCAGAAAGGCGTATTTTAAAAGCCAGAAATCTTTTTATGCCCCTCGGGAACCTTCAGTTAACCAAAAACAATATGTGAGTTTGCCTTACATTGCCGGCTTAGAAAGAGTAAAACCGTTGACGAAAGAATTTAAGTTTGCTTTGGCGTTCAAATATTAGTCTACCGTGAAAAGTAAATTGGTTAGGAATAACGTTGCAAAAGAGGAACAAGCCTGTGTCTACAGCATTCCCTGTAAAAGTTGGTGATTTAGTATACGTGGGAGAAACTGGAAGAAATATTGAAACCCGTATCAAAGAACACAAATATGCCTTCAGAAGTTGTAATACTAATAATGCCATTTTTTATCACGCTAGCCCAAATAATCATGCTATAGATTGGGAATCAAGTAAGGTACTTTATAAATGTAATAATTATGTCAAAAGAAAAATAATAGAATCTGTGTGTATAGAAAAAGTAGATAATTTAATTTGTGCGACAAGGTACTTATAAGTTAGAACCCTTTAATGAGATTCTTGGTCAATAAATCCCTTACGGAGTCGTTCGTGGGAACGTGTTCGAACCTAAGTGTGATTTTCTTAAATGTCTCTGGATTGGAATGTTTCCTTACTCGCTTTTAGTAAATGTAATAATGGAAGTAATTAATGGTGAAATAAATATATGCAGTAATTATGTCAAAACATTAGGATCTGTATGTATAGAACAAGAAGATATTTTTTAATTTGTGGAAATGGTAGTTATAAGCTGACCCTGTAATAAAATGATGCCCTCTGGTTTGGTGGTGAGAACGATATCTAACCTAGGTGGCGAATTTCTCAATGGTCTCTGGATTATTTCCTAATCGCCTTTTTTCATTCGTTTTCGGTTTTGTTTATAATTTCTGTATAATAAACAACAATGTAATAACCAATGTAATAATAAATTTTATAATTTCTGTAATTAATAATTATGCAATATTAAATGTAATAAATTTAATTATAAATGTAATAATTATGTAAAAATAATAGAATCTGTATGTTTAGAACAGGAAGATAGTTTTAAAATTTTGTGCGAATGTACTTAATGAAAATGCCCCTCCTGTCTCGAGAGAATGGAATCCAACCTAGGTGCGAATTTTTTAACGGTCGATCCCTGAACTGTTTTTCCCTCGTTTTGTTGTGTTTTTTCATTTGTGTTTCTGTATCCACCCGAGGAGGATGCCAGTGGGGGCGTCGAAACTGTCGTGGAAATAAACTCTGTCTATTAGAGTGGGTTTTTATTCTCATATTTTGACCTTCACGTAAAAAAGTGAAGTTTTTGCATTTATATGGATCCCACGATCAGACGCCATCTATTCGCCTTCTTCTTAGTCACCTTTCCCCAACTTATATCTTCCTATCGTCTATATGAAAAAAACACTAGTGGCTGTGAAGACCAAGAAGCTGCAACTCAAGTTCCTGCAAAGAGTGTTTAGTGGAGCAGCAGTGTGCCCGAAGTCCTTGATACCGTTTACCTTCAGGAAGGACCATACACCGTTTCCGAATTTTGCCAGGGAAATTTTGAAAGGAACGTATTCCATGTGTTAAAAGAGAAATTGACCATACGTATTTCAAACTAAGAAATTGTCTACGCGTCCTTAAATCGCATGTGTCGTGTGAACTACTTGTGGCGCTGTTTGAAACTGCAGATTATAAATGCGACGTGGAGACTAGACGCACTGAACAACGACTTAACAGAAAGCTATCCTATTTATGTGATGAAAGTGCTTGGTCAAAGTGTGCGGTGGAAGGTTCCGTTTTAAATTTATCGACATATGTCTTGTCCAAATCCGAAAAGGAAGTTCTTAATTTAGGGCTGTCGTTTGCGCTTAAACCCGATAAAAACATTGTTTTAGATTTTGTGTCTTCCGTAGTTAATTCCAGGGTGGATATTCCGTGTTTAAATGGTTTGATTCTGAGCAAGTTTCTGGAACATTTCAACTCATTGGACTCTATTCCCAAAAGATTCCGGTTAGCTTTAGACAAGCTCAGGAAGAATGAAGCAATATTTGTCACTAAAGCGGACAAAAGTAACACTGTGGTTATTTTGGACAAGTGTGATTATAAACAAAAAATGGAAGCGTTACTTAGTGATGAATTCACCTACACCAAAGTGAGATCGTCCCCCCTAAAGCGTCTTTCTGCCGAATTCAACAAAACCATCAGGAACTTATTAAAAGATGTCCCGGCGATTGATCCTAAAAGATTTCTACAGATTAACCCCAAACTCCCCCACATTTACGGCCTACCCAAAACCCATAAGATTAATATACCACTCCGTCCCATTATTTCACACAGGGGTTCCTTTAGTTACAGTTACAGGTTATCTAAATTTCTTGCAGATAAATTATCCCCATTAGTTGGTAAATTTTCAGGCTCGCACATCACTAATTCCTGTGACTTTATTAACAAAGTTATGTCCTTAGATTTAAAACGGGGAAGAATGATAAGTTTTGATGTTGAGTCCTTGTTTACGAAAGTTCCCATTGATGATGTACTTAGTTTTTTAGATAGAAAATTGCCAACATGTAACGTAGAACTAGGCATGCCCACATCTGTATTTTTAGAACTGATAAAACTCTGTGTCACCAATAATGCCTTCTCCTTCGGTGAAGAATTTTATTTGCAACGTTTTGGTATGGGAATGGGGTCCCCTTTATCCCCAATACTGAGTACATTATATATGGAGTATTATGAGTCGGAATTGTTGCAAACAATATGTCCCAGGAATCTAATTTGGTTTCGTTATGTAGATGATATTTTCTCATTTTGGCCTGACCACTGGAACAACTTTGACACTTTCTTTCAGTCATTAAATAATCTTGTTCCCTCTATTAAATTTAAATATGAATGGGAGAACGACAAACAATTACCTTTTCTAGATGTTTTGGTCATTAACGAAAGCGGAAAGCCCAATTTCACGGTCTATAGAAAACCTACTCATTGTAATTCGTACATTCATTATTTTTCATATCATGATGAAGGGGGTTAAAAGCTCAATTATTTCTTCCATGTTTCTAAGAGCACTCAGGATTTGTAGCCCACATTTGCTGGATCCGGAAAATTCAAAGATTTGGAACATTTTTAAGGATTTAAAATATCCTGAGTGGTTTATCAGAAAGGCGTATTTTAAAGCCAGAAAATCTTTTTATGCCCCTCGGGAACCTTCAGTTAACCAAAAACAATATGTGAGTTTGCCTTACATTGCCGGCTTAGAAAGAGTAAAACCGTTGACGAAAGAATTTAAGTTTGCTTTGGCGTTCAAATATTCGTCTACCGTGAAAAGTAAATTGGTTAGGAATAACGTTGCAAAAGAGGAACAAGCCTGTGTCTACAGCATTCCCTGTAAAAGTTGTGATTTAGTATACGTGGGAGAAACTGGAAGAAATATTGAAACCCGTATCAAAGAACACAAATATGCCTTCAGAAGTTGTAATACTAATAATGCCATTTTTTATCACGCTAGCCAAAATAATCATGCTATAGATTGGGAATCAAGTAAGGTACTTTATAAATGTAATAATTATGTCAAAAGAAAAATAATAGAATCTGTGTGTATAGAAAAAGTAGATAATTTTAATTTGTGCGAAGGTACTTATAAGTTAGACCCTTTAATGAGATTCTTGGTCAATAAATCCCTTACGGAGTCGGTGGGAACGTGTTCGAACCTAAGTGTGAATTTCTTAAATGTCTCTGGATTGGAATGTTTCCTTACTCGCTTTTAGTATTTTAGTAAATGTAATAATGGAAGTAATTAATGTGGAAATAAATATATGCAGTAATTATGTCAAAACATTAGGATCTGTATGTATAGAACAAGAAGATATTTTTAATTTGTGGAAATGTAGTTATAAGCTGACCCTGTAATAAAATGCCCTTCGTGGTTCGCGAGAACGATATCTAACCTAGGTGCGAATTTCTCAATGGTCTCTGGATTATTTCCTAATCGCCTTTTTTCATTCGTTTTTCGGTTTATAATTTCTGTATAATAAACAACAATGTAATAACCAATGTAATAATAAATTTATAATTTCTGTAATTAATAATTATGCAATATTAAATGTAATAAATTTAATTATAAATGTAATAATTATGTAAAAATAATAGAATCTGTATGTTTAGAACAGGAAGATAGTTTTAAAATTTGTGCGAATGTACTTAATGAAAATGCCCCTCCTGTCTCGAGAGAATGGAATCCAACCTAGGTGCGAATTTCTTAACGGTCGATCCCTGAACTGTTTTTTCCCTCTTGTTTTGTTTCATTTGTGTTTCTGTATCCACCCGAGGAGGATGCCAGTGGGCGTCGAAACTGTCGTGGAAATAAACTCTGTCTATTAGAGTGGGTTTTTATTCTCATATTTTGACCTTCACGTAAAAAAGTGAAGTTTTTTGCATTTATTATGGATCCCACGATCAGACGCCATCTATTCGCCTTCTTCTTAGTCACCTTTCCCCAACTTATATCTTCCTATCGTCTATATGAAAAAACACTAGTGGCTGTGAAGACCAAGAAGCTGCAACTCAAGTTCCTGCAAGAGTGTTTAGTGGAGCAAGTGTGCCCGAAGTCCTTGATACCGTTTACCTTCAGGAAGGACCATACACCGTTTCCGAATTTTGCCAGGGAAATTTTGAAGGAACGTATTCCATGTGTTAAAAGAGAAATTGACCATACGTATTTCAAACTAAGAAATTGTCTACGCGTCCTTAAATCGCATGTGTCGTGTGAACTACTTGTGGCGCTGTTTGAAACTGCAGATTATAAATGCGACGTGGAGACTAGACGCACTGAACAACGACTTAACAGAAAGCTATCCTATTTATGTGATGAAAGTGCTTGGTCAAAGTGTGCGGTGGAAGGTTCCGTTTTAAATTTATCGACATATGTCTTGTCCAAATCCGAAAAGGAAGTTCTTAATTTAGGGCTGTCGTTTGCGCTTAAACCCGATAAAAACATTGTTTTAGATTTTGTGTCTTCCGTAGTTAATTCCAGGGTGGATATTCCGTGTTTAAATGGTTTGATTCTGAGCAAGTTTCTGGAACATTTCAACTCATTGGACTCTATTCCCAAAAGATTCCGGTTAGCTTTAGACAAGCTCAGGAAGAATGAAGCAATATTTGTCACTAAAGCGGACAAAAGTAACACTGTGGTTATTTTGGACAAGTGTGATTATAAACAAAAAATGGAAGCGTTACTTAGTGATGAATTCACCTACACCAAAGTGAGATCGTCCCCCCTAAAGCGTCTTTCTGCCGAATTCAACAAAACCATCAGGAACTTATTAAAAGATGTCCCGGCGATTGATCCTAAAAGATTTCTACAGATTAACCCCAAACTCCCCCACATTTACGGCCTACCCAAAACCCATAAGATTAATATACCACTCCGTCCCATTATTTCACACAGGGGTTCCTTTAGTTACAGGTTATCTAAATTTCTTGCAGATAAATTATCCCCATTAGTTGGTAAATTTTCAGGCTCGCACATCACTAATTCCTGTGACTTTATTAACAAAGTTATGTCCTTAGATTTAAAACGGGGAAGAATGATAAGTTTTGATGTTGAGTCCTTGTTTACGAAAGTTCCCATTGATGATGTACTTAGTTTTTTAGATAGAAAATTGCCAACATGTAACGTAGAACTAGGCATGCCCACATCTGTATTTTTAGAACTGATAAAACTCTGTGTCACCAATAATGCCTTCTCCTTCGGTGAAGAATTTTATTTGCAACGTTTTGGTATGGGAATGGGGTCCCCTTTATCCCCAATACTGAGTACATTATATATGGAGTATTATGAGTCGGAATTGTTGCAAACAATATGTCCCAGGAATCTAATTTGGTTTCGTTATGTAGATGATATTTTCTCATTTTGGCCTGACCACTGGAACAACTTTGACACTTTCTTTCAGTCATTAAATAATCTTGTTCCCTCTATTAAATTTAAATATGAATGGGAGAACGACAAACAATTACCTTTTCTAGATGTTTTGGTCATTAACGAAAGCGGAAAGCCCAATTTCACGGTCTATAGAAAACCTACTCATTGTAATTCGTACATTCATTATTTTTCATATCATGATGAAGGGGTTAAAAGCTCAATTATTTCTTCCATGTTTCTAAGAGCACTCAGGATTTGTAGCCCACATTTGCTGGATCCGGAAAATTCAAAGATTTGGAACATTTTTAAGGATTTAAAATATCCTGAGTGGTTTATCAGAAAGGCGTATTTTAAAGCCAGAAAATCTTTTTATGCCCCTCGGGAACCTTCAGTTAACCAAAAACAATATGTGAGTTTGCCTTACATTGCCGGCTTAGAAAGAGTAAAACCGTTGACGAAAGAATTTAAGTTTGCTTTGGCGTTCAAATATTCGTCTACCGTGAAAAGTAAATTGGTTAGGAATAACGTTGCAAAAGAGGAACAAGCCTGTGTCTACAGCATTCCCTGTAAAAGTTGTGATTTAGTATACGTGGGAGAAACTGGAAGAAATATTGAAACCCGTATCAAAGAACACAAATATGCCTTCAGAAGTTGTAATACTAATAATGCCATTTTTTATCACGCTAGCCAAAATAATCATGCTATAGATTGGGAATCAAGTAAGGTACTTTATAAATGTAATAATTATGTCAAAAGAAAAATAATAGAATCTGTGTGTATAGAAAAAGTAGATAATTTTAATTTGTGCGAAGGTACTTATAAGTTAGACCCTTTAATGAGATTCTTGGTCAATAAATCCCTTACGGAGTCGTGGGAACGTGTTCGAACCTAAGTGTGAATTTCTTAAATGTCTCTGGATTGGAATGTTTCCTTACTCGCTTTTAGTAAATGTAATAATGGAAGTAATTAATGTGGAAATAAATATATGCAGTAATTATGTCAAAACATTAGGATCTGTATGTATAGAACAAGAAGATATTTTTAATTTGTGGAAATGTAGTTATAAGCTGACCCTGTAATAAAATGCCCTTCTGGTTTCGGGAGAACGATATCTAACCTAGGTGCGAATTTCTCAATGGTCTCTGGATTATTTCCTAATCGCCTTTTTTCATTCGTTTTTCGGTTTATAATTTCTGTATAATAAACAACAATGTAATAACCAATGTAATAATAAATTTATAATTTCTGTAATTAATAATTATGCAATATTAAATGTAATAAATTTAATTATAAATGTAATAATTATGTAAAAATAATAGAATCTGTATGTTTAGAACAGGAAGATAGTTTTAAAATTTGTGCGAATGTACTTAATGAAAATGCCCCTCCTGTCTCGAGAGAATGGAATCCAACCTAGGTGCGAATTTCTTAACGGTCGATCCCTGAACTGTTTTTCCCTCTTGTTTTGTTTCATTTGTGTTTCTGTATCCACCCGAGGAGGATGCCAGTGGGCGTCGAAACTGTCGTGGAAATAAACTCTGTCTATTAGAGTGGGTTTTTATTCTCATATTTTGACCTTCACGTAAAAAAGTGAAGTTTTTTGCATTTATTATGGATCCCACGATCAGACGCCATCTATTCGCCTTCTTCTTAGTCACCTTTCCCCAACTTATATCTTCCTATCGTCTATATGAAAAAACACTAGTGGCTGTGAAGACCAAGAAGCTGCAACTCAAGTTCCTGCAAGAGTGTTTAGTGGAGCAAGTGTGCCCGAAGTCCTTGATACCGTTTACCTTCAGGAAGGACCATACACCGTTTCCGAATTTTGCCAGGGAAATTTTGAAGGAACGTATTCCATGTGTTAAAAGAGAAATTGACCATACGTATTTCAAACTAAGAAATTGTCTACGCGTCCTTAAATCGCATGTGTCGTGTGAACTACTTGTGGCGCTGTTTGAAACTGCAGATTATAAATGCGACGTGGAGACTAGACGCACTGAACAACGACTTAACAGAAAGCTATCCTATTTATGTGATGAAAGTGCTTGGTCAAAGTGTGCGGTGGAAGGTTCCGTTTTAAATTTATCGACATATGTCTTGTCCAAATCCGAAAAGGAAGTTCTTAATTTAGGGCTGTCGTTTGCGCTTAAACCCGATAAAAACATTGTTTTAGATTTTGTGTCTTCCGTAGTTAATTCCAGGGTGGATATTCCGTGTTTAAATGGTTTGATTCTGAGCAAGTTTCTGGAACATTTCAACTCATTGGACTCTATTCCCAAAAGATTCCGGTTAGCTTTAGACAAGCTCAGGAAGAATGAAGCAATATTTGTCACTAAAGCGGACAAAAGTAACACTGTGGTTATTTTGGACAAGTGTGATTATAAACAAAAAATGGAAGCGTTACTTAGTGATGAATTCACCTACACCAAAGTGAGATCGTCCCCCCTAAAGCGTCTTTCTGCCGAATTCAACAAAACCATCAGGAACTTATTAAAAGATGTCCCGGCGATTGATCCTAAAAGATTTCTACAGATTAACCCCAAACTCCCCCACATTTACGGCCTACCCAAAACCCATAAGATTAATATACCACTCCGTCCCATTATTTCACACAGGGGTTCCTTTAGTTACAGGTTATCTAAATTTCTTGCAGATAAATTATCCCCATTAGTTGGTAAATTTTCAGGCTCGCACATCACTAATTCCTGTGACTTTATTAACAAAGTTATGTCCTTAGATTTAAAACGGGGAAGAATGATAAGTTTTGATGTTGAGTCCTTGTTTACGAAAGTTCCCATTGATGATGTACTTAGTTTTTTAGATAGAAAATTGCCAACATGTAACGTAGAACTAGGCATGCCCACATCTGTATTTTTAGAACTGATAAAACTCTGTGTCACCAATAATGCCTTCTCCTTCGGTGAAGAATTTTATTTGCAACGTTTTGGTATGGGAATGGGGTCCCCTTTATCCCCAATACTGAGTACATTATATATGGAGTATTATGAGTCGGAATTGTTGCAAACAATATGTCCCAGGAATCTAATTTGGTTTCGTTATGTAGATGATATTTTCTCATTTTGGCCTGACCACTGGAACAACTTTGACACTTTCTTTCAGTCATTAAATAATCTTGTTCCCTCTATTAAATTTAAATATGAATGGGAGAACGACAAACAATTACCTTTTCTAGATGTTTTGGTCATTAACGAAAGCGGAAAGCCCAATTTCACGGTCTATAGAAAACCTACTCATTGTAATTCGTACATTCATTATTTTTCATATCATGATGAAGGGGTTAAAAGCTCAATTATTTCTTCCATGTTTCTAAGAGCACTCAGGATTTGTAGCCCACATTTGCTGGATCCGGAAAATTCAAAGATTTGGAACATTTTTAAGGATTTAAAATATCCTGAGTGGTTTATCAGAAAGGCGTATTTTAAAGCCAGAAAATCTTTTTATGCCCCTCGGGAACCTTCAGTTAACCAAAAACAATATGTGAGTTTGCCTTACATTGCCGGCTTAGAAAGAGTAAAACCGTTGACGAAAGAATTTAAGTTTGCTTTGGCGTTCAAATATTCGTCTACCGTGAAAAGTAAATTGGTTAGGAATAACGTTGCAAAAGAGGAACAAGCCTGTGTCTACAGCATTCCCTGTAAAAGTTGTGATTTAGTATACGTGGGAGAAACTGGAAGAAATATTGAAACCCGTATCAAAGAACACAAATATGCCTTCAGAAGTTGTAATACTAATAATGCCATTTTTTATCACGCTAGCCAAAATAATCATGCTATAGATTGGGAATCAAGTAAGGTACTTTATAAATGTAATAATTATGTCAAAAGAAAAATAATAGAATCTGTGTGTATAGAAAAAGTAGATAATTTTAATTTGTGCGAAGGTACTTATAAGTTAGACCCTTTAATGAGATTCTTGGTCAATAAATCCCTTACGGAGTCGTGGGAACGTGTTCGAACCTAAGTGTGAATTTCTTAAATGTCTCTGGATTGGAATGTTTCCTTACTCGCTTTTAGTAAATGTAATAATGGAAGTAATTAATGTGGAAATAAATATATGCAGTAATTATGTCAAAACATTAGGATCTGTATGTATAGAACAAGAAGATATTTTTAATTTGTGGAAATGTAGTTATAAGCTGACCCTGTAATAAAATGCCCTTCTGGTTTCGGGAGAACGATATCTAACCTAGGTGCGAATTTCTCAATGGTCTCTGGATTATTTCCTAATCGCCTTTTTTCATTCGTTTTTCGGTTTATAATTTCTGTATAATAAACAACAATGTAATAACCAATGTAATAATAAATTTATAATTTCTGTAATTAATAATTATGCAATATTAAATGTAATAAATTTAATTATAAATGTAATAATTATGTAAAAATAATAGAATCTGTATGTTTAGAACAGGAAGATAGTTTTAAAATTTGTGCGAATGTACTTAATGAAAATGCCCCTCCTGTCTCGAGAGAATGGAATCCAACCTAGGTGCGAATTTCTTAACGGTCGATCCCTGAACTGTTTTTCCCTCTTGTTTTGTTTCATTTGTGTTTCTGTATCCACCCGAGGAGGATGCCAGTGGGCGTCGAAACTGTCGTGGAAATAAACTCTGTCTATTAGAGTGGGTTTTTATTCTCATATTTTGACCTTCACGTAAAAAAGTGAAGTTTTTTGCACTCCTTCAAGAAGTTGCCATTGTCTCGAGTGTACAGTGTAGAGGAAGACCCCCTGAAAGCAAGGTTTTTCTCTGCCAGTGATTGGATTATACTTACAAGACGTGTGAGAACATATCGACAGCGTCTTCGCTCTACCTCCATTAATGACATTTCAGTTTCGTCAATGGTCCTTCCAGTTTTTAGCCGCAGTTCCAGATCCTTCCATGTTGCCATGTTATCTGCATGTTCTGAACTATTTTCATGGCCTTTCAGAAGCGAACCAACGTTTATCCAGTCTGAAAGTCCATCCGTAATTAGTTTGTACGAGTTCCTTGAAAACACCTTGCAGCAGAAGCAATAAAGAGCATCATTCCTTCTAGAGTACATCAGCCAGCTTCGCTTTATTTTTTCCCTATTAATTAATGTTCTGTACATGTAATGGTGATGAAAGCTTCTACCGTCCTCTCTTTTAGGGAATGTGAAATCTGGACTGATTTGAAATGGTCCTCGAGATACCAGATCTGTCTTCAAGGCATCTGACAGGACAATTGGCCAGTCATACGGATCAAGCGGTGGAGCAGATCTTGGTTCTTTGCTGCTCAGTAGAAATGCCTGTGTGTGGTGTTTGAAGCTGAACAGAAGATGGGCCACTTGTTGGTTCATCAGGCTCTACTTCTACTGGTGTTTGAGGTTGCATAGAGGATGGTCCTGCTGTTGGCTCATGATGCTCATCAGGCTTTGCTGAGGATGGCTTTTCAAAATATTTCAGTAGTGCTCCTCAGAAGAACATAACATTACATATTCTGTTAATTTTTGCTAAAATACTCTTTCTTATCTTGTTTGATAATTGATCTGTGTGAAGAGAATTTGAGGTGATGTGATCCATTAAATTTCACATTTCGAATAATTATAAATATTACAGAGACTAGCTTACTCTACAAGATTCCTGAGCACTTGCCTAGCTTGATGGTCTACCTAACCTAGTTGCCTGAACTGTAATCATAAGAATATGCAAGTGGCACATCTCACCTGTGCTACTGGAAAGCTTCTCCTCCTCTATTTTCTTCTTTTTCCGTTTTTCAGCTCCTGATGGATAATGTCGTTTCATTTCCCAAGATGCACGAAGTCACATCTAGTTAACCACAACTAATCTGCTAAATAATAATAATCATGATAATAATGATAATAATAATAATAATAATAATAATAATAATAATAATAATAATAATTGTTATAATTGAACGTTAATCAAATACATTCAAATAATCAGACCATTTAGGTTTTAACCAACAAAATTCACATTATCTGAAAAAGATGAGAAAAGAATTAATAAACTTGAAAACATAACGAAAATAATCCTAGGTTTTAAAGTGTTACAAAATCTCTTAATAATTAGTAAATTAGTGAAATAATGTTTTACAATACTAGAAAAATTAAGCATTTAGGAAAGTATAAGCATATAGTAAGAATAAAGTTAAATAATATAGAAATAAGATCTCACAATAGTTATTTACACATAACGACCAAAACGTTTCGTTTGTCTCCGTTTTATCACATTTGTCTCATACAAAAACTTTAATTAATACGAAAATAATATATAATAATAATAATAATAATAATGAGGATAATAATAATAATAACAATAATATTAATAATAACTTCAGCTATATTCCTATTCTTGCCCACTGAGCTATGACCTTGGAGCCTGCTAGGGGCGCGGCCGCTTAGTTAGTCTGCTTATGCCAGGAAACGGCCCTGTGGTCAAACTTAGTGACGTGCTTGCTTTCAAAACTGCACGCTGAAAATCAGTAAGGAAAACTCGCTTTTATCAGAAGTTTTACCTACAGTCAAATCTCTGTCAAAAGGAATCTGTGCAGCGTGCTCAGTGAATGATGCTGGTGTCAAGATTCTGAAGAGCCAGCTGGACGATTCTCTCGAACAGAGATTTCGAGAGCATAATTCAAATGAGAAACTGCTGCTAGCCACAGCAGTTGATCCCCGATTCAAAGGAGCTCGGCTGATACACGACGACATGCGAGAAAAGGTCAAGGAATTGTTGAGACAAGAGATACGCAGTCACATGGAGGGAGCCCAGCGAAAGCGTATTGGAGGTCCAATTGCCGTGAAACGTCGCCGAAGTGGTCCGGTTTCTCCGTCCAAGAAAATTGCTCTTTGGGGAAACCTTTCGGATTCAGAAGGTAGCGATTTCGACGATCACGTTCGTCCTATTCTAGTTGAAGAACCCCAAAAGAGGGATACGGACACGAGGTTCACTGTCCCAGACGCATGAGTGGAAGCAGCCCCTGGACGCCTATTGGTCGCAACCTCGGATCGCTGGGGATAGGGATCCATTCATTTTCTGGCCAGAACATTCTGCTGATTTCCCGGAGATTGCCAAAGTTGCTGAGAAATGCATGAGCTGCCCCTCTAGATCAGTTGACTCTGAACGGCTTTTCTCAACGGCTGAAGATGTTAATCAATGCGAAACGAGCCAACATCACCCCAATCAACGCTGAGGAACAAATCATCCTCTCCAAAAATCTGAAATTCCTCAATTTTGATTATTGAGTGAACTGTTATATTGCGTTACATTTTTTGAATTACAATTTTTGAATTACATATTGTTTCCATTACATGACTTATTTTGTGAATTCCATTTCTTCAAATATATGTTTTGAATTACAATACATGTGTCGAATTACATTCTTTGAATCCTATTTTGATATTTTGGACAGATATCGGTATCGGCCGATACTTTGCTCTAACTATCGGTATCGGTACCGATACTTTGGGAATACTATCGGTCGTCCCCTAATATATATATATATATATATATATATATATATATTTGCAAAGCTAGGCTGCAACTGCAACATGAGTCTAAAGGTTCACTTCCTTCACTCGCATTTGGACTATTTTTCTATAAATTTGGGTAGTGTGACTGAGGAACAAGGAGAATGGTTCCACCAGGATACCAAGACTATGGGAAAAGATACCAAGGAAGGTGGGATGTCAACATGATGGCAGACTACTGCTGGCCTCTGAAACGTGAAGGCTCGGAAATAATGCAGCACAAGAAGTGAGCAAAACAATAAGGCGAGTTTCTCCTACTGATCAATCATGATTGATCTATTATGTATCAATTAGGTATCAAACATGAATTTACTTTGAAATGTATTGTCTTTGTATTTTTTATAATTCTGTACTCTTGGAAATTTAGTTGTTTAATACATACTATGAATATATCTGACTTATATTTTGTGAAAACCCTGACGTGATACATAAAAATGGTTGTGAAATTTGAAATCAGCATGGCAAAATTGTATAAGATCATGTAATAAAATTAAACATCTCGTACTTTGGTTAGAGATGCCAATTTGTGTAATTGCGATAACGCAAACCAGAATTCAATATGCAAATGATGCAACACTCCTCGTATCTGATAAATACTGAGCTACTTTTCAGTAAAGGAGAAAGAAAGCTTATCCATATTTATAATTGGCTGAATGCAAATATATTATTTTTAAATCTTTTTGACTTCAAATAGGATATAGCAGACTATGAGTAGATCAGAATATAAATTTAAATATACATTAAAAATATACATTTTTAAAGATAATACATTAAATATTGAAATTAATGCAATAAAAGCCTGGACGTAGTTTTATATGAAAAAATAACCTTCAAAGATCATACATTAAACAAATCCGCTCATATACTGCATAAATTGAGATACCACATTTCAAAGTGCAGTACACCCTTATATCCTACAAAACAGAGCGGTTTTGGGGAATACAAGCTATTATACGTATTATCTATACTTATTATCTATCCAAAAATGTCAACCATAAAAAAGCCAAGCGAGAAGACACAAGCCCTATGCGTTCAAATCCTTAAAACTATATGTAATTAAAATAAATGACCTACACAAGCTGAACATCTCTCCTAACATTCCTAAAACACTTTACAAGGAAGCTCCTGTATTAATTATGGAAGTAATATGAAACCACCCAGTAACACCAAAAAACATTAGCCAGAAGATAGGGAGTGCTGGAACTCCTTTTCTCTTGCTACTGTCGACCAGCTCATCTACCCTGTGAGCAGGCCAGCATGCTCTCAAACACACATTTCTCTCCCTATTCTTCACCACATAATCTTTTCAAAATTTAAAAAAAGAAAATGGCAACAACTTCAAGAGCCTCGGAGTCCCCAGGGAATGGGACTATAAATATCCCCACTTATGGCTCCCCTGCTGCCGATACCGGGAAACAGACCCCGGGCAGCAGGGCTGGATCTGCTGCTGCCCATTCGAGATGTTCTGGACCTCTGCCTCAGTCACTTTTCATAAACTTCTGCAACATTCGTGGCCTTTCTTCAAATTTTCAATCTGTTGAACACCACCTCTCCTCCTCTAAACCTCACCTTATCTTCCTCAATGAACTCAGGTGTCTGGGATTACTGACAGCAACCCCTTTTCTGTACCCTTTTACTTTTTTTATACTAAATTTCACTCCTCAGGTGGATGTTCCGTATACTGTAGGTATGCAATGACCTAACTTGTTCTCGTATTCCTGAACTCGAATCCTCCAAATTCTATACCGTTTGGCTACGGCTGACATGCCAATCTCAAACTAAATACATCTGCGCTGTCTTCCTTTGTCCTAATTCTACTGACTATCCAAAATTCTTTGACTACCTCACTATCAAAGTGGAATACATTCTATCCCAGTTTCCCTTTGCTGATAGCTCCATTTTAGATGTCAATGTTCACCACGACATTTCGCTTTCCTCTCATTTCACTAACATCCGTGGTGAACTAGCTTACAACTTTTCTATCCTAAATGATATAGAGCAGATTGTACAGCACTCTACTCGTATTCCCGATCGCCTTGGAGATAAGCCCAACATTCTGCATTTATTTCTCACCTCTCATCCTTCTTCTTACTCTGTCTAACTTTTTACTCCGTTGGACTCCTCCCAAGAGGAGACCTTTGAAAGCCCCTTTCGAGTCCCTTGGGCAGTACTTCCCTGATTTCCCATGGAATGATTACTGCTTCCGAGACCGGAGCCCTTCCGAGTGTGCTGAGCGTATCACGGAGGTGATTCTCTCGGGCATGGTGGCGTACATTCCATATTTTATTCCTTCTATTAATGCAAAAAAAACTTGGTTTAACGTTACTTGTTCTAGTGCTATCCACAACATAGGAGTCTTTCAGAAGGTAATGTCGCCATCCAACTCCTGACTCTCACTCAGTTTATATTTCTGCCCGGAATCGTGCAAAATCTGATCTTCGACTAGCCAAAAATTCCTTCATCCGACAAAAATGTGAAAACCTATCAAATTCTAATTCTTCTCGCTCTTTCCGGCATCTAGCTATGAACCTCTCCAACAACTTTACTTCCGCTTCTCTCCCTCCTTCTTTCCATCCCGACGACTCAGTTGCAGTATTTTCTGACAAAGCTGATCTCCTCGCTCAAAATTTCGCCTCCACTCAATCCTGGACGATTCCAGTGTTGTTCCTCCATCTCCTCCTTCCTCTCACTTTATTATGTCTGAAATTAGAATCTCTTCTGAAGATGTTCTTTCTGCCCTATCTAGGCTCAACTCTACGAAGTCATACGGTCCTGATGGTGTCTCTCCTGTTGTTCTTAAGAACTGTGCTTCAGTGCTGACATCTTGCTTTGGCTAACTCTTTCGTCTTTGTCTCGTATCTGGGACTTTTCCTTCCTGCTGAAAGTTCGCTTTCATTCAGCCTTTCCCAAAGAAGGGTGACCGCTCTCAACTCTCCAACTATCGTCCAACTGCTTTGATTTCTTGCATTTCCAAAGTTTTTGAATCTATCCTTCATAGGAAGTTTGTTAAACACCTCACTTCTCACAATCTTCTTTAAGTTCGTCATTATGGGTTCCCCAATGGACGTTCGACTGGCGATCTTCTTGCATATCTCTCTGACTCTTGGTCATCCTCCTTTCCAAATTTCCGTGGAACTTTTGCTATTGCACTAGACATATCAAAAGCTTCTGATGGAGTCAAGCACAAATCTTTAATTTCCAAACTGCCCTCCTTCTGTTTCTATCGTTCTACCTGTGCCTCCCTCTCTAATACGTATACTTTCTTGTCGATCTAAAACTGCGATTGTAGATGGGCACTGTTCTTCTTATAAAGATATTAACAGTGGTGTTTATCAGGGTTCTGTCCTATCACCATTCTTTTCCTTTTATTTATCAATGAGCTATTAAATCACACTTCCTTTGCTAGCCACTCCTTTGGCGAATATTCCACTCTTCACTTCTCCTCCCTCTTCCCAAAGTGTCCCTCTCAACAGTCACTCCATGATTCGCGTATGAAGGCTATGGTACAACTGACCTCTGATCTTTCTGCCATCTCTGACTGGGGCAGAGAAAACCTTGTGGTTTTTAATGCCTCAAAAATTCAGTTTCCCCATTTGTCTGCTGCTCACAATCTTTCATATGATTATTCCCTTACCTTCAACAATTCTCAACTCAATCCTTCCTCTTCTCTTAATATTCTTGACGTTTCATTTTCTCGTGATCTTTCCTCGAAAGATCACATATACTCTCTTTCCAAAACAGCTTCTAAGAGGTTAGGTGTGCTGTACCGGTTCCGCAGTTTCATCACCCGTGCTCAGTTGCTGTCTCTACAGGGGTCTTGTCCACCCCTGTATGGACAGGTGGGTGGGGTGGCTCAACCCACCCAGCTCTACTTGACCGGGTGGAATCAAAGTCTTTTCGTCTCATCAATTCGCCCCCTCTTACTCACTGTCTTCAATCCCTCTCTCTTCGCTGCAATGTTACTTCATTCGCTCTTTACTATCACAATTATAACGGATACTGCTCTTCTGAACTCTCTAACTGCATACTTCTTCCTTTAAGGAGAGCACGCAGCACCAGACTTTCTAAACATTCTTGTTAGTTTTCTGTCCACCTCTCTAAAGGAAGAGTTAATTGGTATTTTCAATCTTTCATCTACTTAACCGGTCACTCTGGAACAATCTTCCTCAATCCATCTTTCCTCTCATCTATAACCTACAGTCCTTCAAATGCAGAGTGTCCACGCATCTCGAAAACCTTGGACCTTGATTTTGTCTCTCTCCTTCTATCGGGTAGGGAGCGTTTCTGCGGACATTCTCCCTTGTCCCCTCCTTACTGCATTAAAAACAAAACAAAAACAAAAACACTGAAGGAATTTCAGACATGATAACTGTTACTACGATGTGCATGTATTTCCAAAACTGTAACTTTACGCTTGGAACATCAAGGAGATTTCTCTCATACGATGGATTCTATATTTTGAAAAATCTATAAGCAATTTTAACCCTTAATTCATAACCTATATAAAATATACTTTTGTTATGGTTTACCATGGTTATGAGATAAGAAATGGAGGTTTATCTTATTTCATAACCTTGGTTTATAGTTTACCATGGTTAAAAAATAAGGGCTGAAAGCGAACATTTCTTGAAGATACTTTCGTACAAATAAAAGATTAAAATTTAGATACACACAAGCTACGTTTATCCCTTCATTTTTCTGTTCCTATTCGATTCCCTTCATTTCTACTAAAACCTCAAGAGAATATTAATTTGATATCTAAATTGCTGCTTTTTTTAAAATTTGAAAACACCTTCAACACGTTCTTTTCAGGTTGTAAATTTGGTTGATGGGATTTTTTAACCTCCTTCGCAAGACTAAGGTCATATGACGGACGGGACCTACAACTTTACGTGGGATCCGAGCCAGGGGTCGCTACATGTTCTGAACGCAGAGAACAGTTCCCCACCCAGCTACTAGCCAGAACTAATGTCGTTTAACTTTGCTCATCGACGGGAAGCAAGTGTTAAGACATTGGTCACGAGGTAGCCTTCTTAGGATGTACGAGTATATGTATATTTACTTTTAATGCAAATCACTCGTAAATAAATAGCAGTCGTGAATACAATTAAACTAAATTAAATGCACAAAAAAGAATTTCATAAAATTTCAGAAAATTTAATAAAATCGACATTCGATATTATGCAAGTAGATATTATTTCAATTCGACATTATGCATTTAAGATTTCAATGCATATGAAAAGTTTTTTAATATTTAAACTGAAAATGACTAGCCAACATGTCTAAAGTTGTGCACGAAAGTTTGTTGGCGTCTTTACATTGCTGTGTATAGGTATGTACTAGGGGCACTCAATATATTTTACCCCACCCTTTTTTCTTAGCTAAATAACGCAGTTTCGAAAATGGCGTCTGACAGTAATGTGCGTCGTAAACAGAGAGCTGTTATCGATTTCTTAACCGCAGAGAAGGAAACATTTGGAAATATTCACAAACGTCTACAAAACGTTTACGGAGATGCTGTTGTTGATGGAAGCAGAGTTGGACGCTGGTCTAAGCGTGTGAGATCATCGGAGAAAGGGAGAGCCAGCCTCGATGATGAGCCACGCAGCGGTTGCCCGGCATCGGTTGTCACATCTTACACTGTGCAACGTGATAACAGCATCATTCGATCAAATCGGCGCGTCAAATACAAGGAGCTATCACTGGAGCTAGTAATTAGTGAAGGAAGTGTTAATACGATAATTCAGTAACTGGGATACTCAAAAGTGTGTCCACGGTTTGTTCTTAGCGAACTGACTGAAGATCACAAAGCCCAAAGAAAAGAAATTGCTTCTGAGTCGTTGGTTCGATACGAGACAGAAAGGGATGACTTCCTTTCACGAATTGTGACTGGGGATGAGACTTGGGTACACCACTTTGAACCTGAAACAATACGCCAATCCATGAAGTGACATCACACAGACTCCCCACGCAAGAAAAAGTTCAAAATGGCTCCCTCTGCAGGAAAGGTTATGGCCACCATCTTCTGGGACATGAAAAGGGTGATTGTGGTGGACATTATGAAGAAAGGACAAACAATCAACTCAGAGGCATATATTGCTACCCTACAGGAAATTCAGAGACGTATAAAGCGAGTTCGTCCGGAGAGAAAACTGGAAGACGTCCTTCTTTTGCACGATAACGCAAGACCACACAACAGTTTGCAAACAAGAGGGGCCATCATAAAAATGCATTTGACTGTGTTACCCCACCCTCCATACAGCCCGGATCTGGCACCTTCAGACTTCCACTTGTTTGGGCCAATGAAAGATGCTATTCGTGGAAGAAAGTTTCAGAGTGACGATGAGGTTGTTGAGGAGGTTAAGAGGTGGCTCCAGCGGAACCCAGCGGACTTTTACCAGCAAGGAATAAAGGCCGTTCTTTCGAGGTGGAGGAAAGCCGTAGAAAAGGATGGAGACTATGTAGAAAAATAAAAACTTGTAAAAAAGGTATGTAACTACTTGTGTACAAAATTTCTAGAACTTACAAGGAAACTTGGGGAAAAAAAAATGTCGGGCAAAATATATTGAGGTGCCCTCGTATATGTCGAAAACTCACTAATGAAGTTTTAGTTGGTGATTGGTGGAAGTTTTATAGCCATATGGTTGTATGTAAATAATACCTCTTTTCACTAAGCCCCACACTTCATTTTTATGTATTATATGCGAAGAAAAATATATAAATGGTAGTGGTCTTGTAATATGTCATAATGTTATAATGTTTCAGGCCAACAAAGACCCTAGGATCCACTCATGGCTGGTGTACCTAACTGTGCTTGTAATTGTGTATTGCGCATGTCCTCCGTGGTGGCAGAGAGGACCTACAATTTTACGTGGGTTCCGAACCACAAAAGCCTTAATTTTAATACCTTAAACTATACCCAATCTATCAACATATGCGTCTATTCGATTTTTAAACATGTTTATAGACGTGCTACTAATTACTTCTACCGGCAAACTATTCCAGCTCTTGGATCACCTGAAGATCAGGGTCCCCAGCCTTCGTTAGTTAGCCTCATAAGGCTAACTAACGAAAATATCACTACTTAAATTAACGAACTGTTAGGTCAATTGTACGCCCTTGACGATTGGTTAGGTTAAGTTGTGATATTTTCGTTAGTTAGCCTCATAAGGCTAACTAAAGAAGGCCGAGGGCCCTGAACTTCAGGTGATCCCAGCTATTCACTCTTCTATGCGTAAAAAAAGTTTTTGGCAACTGCTGTCTCGAACCTTTTACTTGTCAGCTTACACCCGTTAATTCTAGTTCTGCTATATTGCTCTATTTACGTTATCGAACTCATGCATAATTTTAAAAGCCTGGATTAGATCACCCCTTAGCCTCCTAGTTTCGAGTGTCGTCAATTTTAACGACTTTGACCTAAGCGACGGAATCATCTTAGTTGCTCGTCTTTGAACTCTTTCGATTTTGTCTATATCTTTGCGCATATGGGAATTCCAAAATTGAATCGCGGATCTAACTAATGATTTATAAAGAACAATAATATCGCGCTATTTGTACTCAAAATTCCTAGCTATTAAACCTAGCACATTGTTCGCCTTATTGACTGCTGCTGTACTTTGTTTCGCCACTTTTAAGTCACCAGTGACTATAACTCCTAAATCTTTTTCCTGTTCTACGCTTGCCAACTCCTTCCCTGACGCACTATACGCAAAATTACGCGAACCTACAATATATGTAAAATTTTGCACTTATCGACGTTAAATTTCATTTATCATGTGACTGACCAATCTACGATTTTATTCAGATCTTCCTGGATTTTACCTCTATCTTCGTCATTAATCGCCCTACCACCCAACTTCGTGTCATCCGCAAACTGAAACTGTACTGACTAGGCCAATATCTAAATCGTTAATATATATAAGAAAGAGCAACAGGCCTGATACAGAACCCTGAGGAACGCCGCTCGCTACATTAGCTCAAGACGACTCCGCTCCATGAACGCCCACCCTCTGTTTCCTACCTCGCAACCACTCTTCTATCCAATTTATTACTACCCCCCTGATTACATAAGCCTTGGTTTTTCTCAATGAGACTTTTATGCAGTAGGGTGTCAAACGCTTTTTGAAAATCTAAATACACTACATCTACTGCCCGATGACTACCGTAAACTTCAGTAGCATGGACGCAAAAGGAGAGAATGCAGAGCAATTGCAATGTTGATCAAATGAGTGCCAGTGCCAACCCACTCCATTCCCCCCAGGGTGAAAAAAAGGGGGAATTCCACATAACCTAACTTAGGAGAGAGATAGAGAGAGCATCCATCGTCTAGCGCTGCCAGACGCATAATGGGAACTCAGGGTAACATCACTTGGCTTAGAACTCGAAATCCGCCAGTTAGTTTAATCAGCCAGTTGGCGCACATAAACGCACATACACTCCCCGACTATATATACGCCCATAGATCCCCTATTATTACACACAAACACACACACATACACACGCAACGTATATAAACAGATGCATGTAAAGTCCCAATAGAAAAATATATACGAGCATGCCGAATGACTACCACACGAAAAGAATACCTCACCACAACCATAATAGACTTTTTGGAGCTCATCCCAGCACATGGTGAGATGAGGGCTACAACCAATCGTCTAAGCATAGACTTTTAGGAGCTCATTCCATCAACACCACGTAGCCGAGTTGAGGGCTACAACCAATCGTCTAGACCTTAAGACCTCTCAGCAGTAACACAGTATGACACAGCAGCCGTACCTACGGCATTACTTACCAACACCTGACCAAAACCGACTTAACCACGACTTTTATTTACCAGCTCCTGATACACCAACAAGGTGTATCTATTAAGCTTCTCATGGTAGAAAACCACCACGAGGCCAATTTGACGTTTGGCAGGCATTCTTTTAAACAAAAAACTGAATATGATAAACTAAGTTTAATGTAAAAACAAATTTTCACCTTAATATACAAACTTATCCTTAAACTATAACATAAAAAGCATTAATATGTTTTTTAATACAAAATAGAAATTAAATTAGGGGTAACTATTTCATTTTTCCTCTTTTACCCAATTATTTGGTTTCAATACAAATTTGTCTTTAAGACAAAATTTTATCATTAAACTGTAACATAAAAGGCATTAATATGATTTTTAAAACAAAATAGAAATTAAAATGGGGGTAACTATTTCATTTTTCCTCTTTTGGCCAATTATTTTGTTTCAATGCAAATTTATCTTTAATATACAATTTTATCCTTAAACTATAACATAAAAAGCATTAATATGATTTTTAAAACAAAATAGAAATTAAATTAGGGGTAATACTTTCATTTTTCTTCTTTTACCCAAATATTTTGTTTTAATACAAATTTATCTTTAAGACAGATATATCTTTAAATCTTATTACAAAAAAATATTAATATAACTTTATATTAAAAATAGATTCTATTTCGGGGTGACTTATTCATTTCTCGTCTTTTACCCAATTATTTTGTTTCAATACAAATTTATCTTTAAGACACAAGTATATCTTTAAATCTTAATACAGAAAATATTAATATAACTTTATATTAAAAATAGATTCTATTTCGGGGTGACTTATTCATTTCTCGTCTTTTACCCAATTATTTTGTTTCAATACAAATTTATCTTTAAGAAACAATTATATCCTTAAACTATAACCTAAAAAGCATTAATATGTTTTTAAAACAAAATAGATTCTATTAAGGAGTAACTATTTCATTTTTCCTCTTTTACCTAATTATTTTGTTTCAATACAAATTTATCTTTAAGACACAATTATATCCTTAAACTAAAACCTAAAAAACATTAATATGATTTTTAAAACAAAATAGATTCTATTTCGGAGTAACTATTTCATTTTTCATCTATTACCCAATTATTTTGTTTCAATAGAAATTTATCTTTAAAACACAATTATATCCTTAAACTATAACATAAAAACGTTAATGTAATTTTTAAAACTAAAAAGATTCTATCTGTGGATTGAATAAGTCAAATTTAGTAAAGGCACGCCACCGGAATTCGCGGCTCGCCCAATTACAACCTAATGGGCGGGGCATGAGAACGTATCCATGGTCTCTGGTTGGTGGAAAACTTCGCTTTCACGTTACAACCACACACAAATTCTCTGACAGTCATCAGGAAACTCGCGAATCGAATATTGGTGGTTCTGAGGGTGGCTTCAATCGAGATCACGTATATAAAAGGGAGTATTTTCAGCTGGAGCTCACAACAGTGATTTTTATCAACAAGTAACTACACATTCTCTCGCATTGGACACTTCCAGTCAGACACATCGGCTTTACTGCTCCGCACAGGTGTTTGAAGCCAACGATCCCTCTGCCGGGGCCGCACTTGTGGTTTTCGGAGCCACCGACCGGAACGAACTACTTTTAACGCAATCCATTTCATAAATTTCTGACTGCGAGAAAGAACCAGCTGATGGAGAGGCCATTGAGATGTAAGTAGAAATAATTACGTGATAATTTAAAAATTATTTTGTGAAATGTGATTTAAACTGGTTATGATTCTCAGGCTATATATATATATATATGTATATATATATATATATATATCAGAGGCGGGGTCACCAGCTTGACCTCCGTGTGAAGAGAGACCAACGCACGAAACAACATAAGGTTCATAAGGTAAGGTTATATATAAATATATATATATATATATATATATATATATATATATACACATCGCATCATTCAGTGCTTAACCCTTGCAAGTGTTAACTAATTTTATAAATTGCCATAATAAACGCCTTTTGAAGTGAAAAGATATTCGACTGATTTCGAGAACCGCTGTTGACAGACGATGCGTAGTACAACCAGCTAATCTTCCTTTTGACCCCGTCCAACGGTCCTTGGTTCGAGACCTCTATTTTATTTTTGTGGCCTATATTTATTCGCGAACTTGTTATTTATTTTAGTGTTCCTGAGAATGTCCTTTGAAAGTGAAATTTTATTACGCGTTTGTTCCCCCGTATGTGTTAACTAAAAAATTTATAGAAAGTTTTACAGGTAGGCTTTTACTAAAACTTTAAAGGTAGGGAAATTCCAACGGTTCTGGGATCGAGACTCGGTGATGGTAGCCGATGTGTAGTATGCAGAGTCAGGATAAATGTATTTCCGGCGCTGTAAATTAGTGTACTTTTAATTCCTTGTCTCTCTCTCTCTCTCTCTCTCTCTCTCTCTCTCTCTTTCTCTCTCTCTATATATATATATATATATATATATATATATATAATAAACACAGACCGTGCATGGAACAAGGAACTCTTATAGGATAATTAAATCCACTATAGTCCGAATAAGTGATGGTAAATGACAAATACCATAGTTTTTCTTTTCCATGATGCTAGCCCGACGTGGGCAACGGGTTACTCGCAAAGAGGTCCCAAAAATATAGCTTCCCTCACCAGATATCCGATAGCTGGTGAGGAAAGCTATATTTTTGGAACCTCTTTGCGAGTGACCCGTTGCCCACATCGGGCTAGCATCATGAAAAAGAAAAACTATGGTATTTGTCATTTACCATTACTTATTCGGACTATAATGGATTTAATTATCATAGAAGAGTTCCTTGTTCCACGCACGGTCTGTGTGTATCCTAAAAAGCCTCAGCGAACCATTCTGAGTTTATTCCCAGATATATATATATATATATATATATATATATATATATATTCCTCTGTCTATTTTGGTGAAAAACAATTGGGTTTTAATTATTAACCATTCTGTGTCTCCTTCGTTGTTAATTCGTCATATGAAAATGAAAATAAAAAGGTTTATTGGCAGACTATAGTCCATATATATATATATGGTGTGGATGTAATAATACATTTTCAACTCATTACATTTTGTTGTAAAATGTTTCATTATAATAGCAAGTATCCTTAATTTTTAATTATAGATTAGTTTGTGTTAGTACTGAGCTAGGCTTTCTGAATACAATTCGAGTTATGAAAAAAAAGTATTTTAAATAAAAAAGATCCTTTCTCTTATAGGTCGGATGCGGAGCTAACACGTGTTATAGATACTTTTCGTGACAGCTTTGAAGAAACGCAACTAACCAACGTTGATTTAGAGATTGAAGTTTTATCGCGCAGTCAACCCAGTGACCTGAGTACGGAGGTCAAAATATTGGTTCACATCCGGTCCAACGATTGCCAGGTTGTCGGGGAACTAATGTAAGCTTTTTTCTTTCAATTAAGAAGAAGAAAGTGTATTTTCATTAATTTATTAAATGATAGAAATCATGTTTTATAAATTAGTACAATTTTACATCCAACTTAAATTAGTTACAGAATTAGCATCCATTAAATTTTAAATAAGCTACAGCGCACAAGACTAACATTATTGTGGACATCTTATATTTAACAGAATATTGTTGCACTTATACATTTTATATATACGAATAAGACTTTACACAATACATCGATTGCGTACAAACAGGAAACTGTATTTTATCTGCATGCACACTATTTCATCATTCAGATCAGTGTGACCCTGGTCGAATAATTTTAAAATTTTATAAATTCATTTCTACGTGACATGTGCAAGAGAAATGAAAGACGATACAGCCCGCAAGTATTACTAAAATATCCTTGTAATTGATAGGGATTCCAGACAATTTCGGGATATGCAACTGTTCGAGAAATTTTACAATAACAGGATCACTCCAGGGACGAGTCCCGAGTGAATTAAAACAGTACATTCTTTCCCTATTTTTAAAGTAGATAGCCAACCAATGAATCCCTTCGCCACCAATAATATCTGTGTTGACAATAAGGCCACCGCATTTTCTCGTAGTTCACAGTTTCAATGTTTCATTCTTCGCAAACACACCGATAAATTTCGCGTGTGTGATTCGGTCACTATTCATTACTCTCTGAAGTGTATTCGCATCCATTTTAAAAGTCAGTGACTACATTCTTGAATCTCTTAGCTTCTATTAGAGCTTGTGAGTCGAGATACACCAGTACACTAATGGGCACGTCTATTGGGTTGGCGAATTACAATCTGACTGAGATGTTCCCACTTTTTTGTGGATATGTGTATTTACACTAGCAGATAAGTCAGGAATGAAGTCAAACGGGTAAAGGTTAAATTGATCGATGAATTCTTTCTGCGTTACCCAATCCCAAGCTCATCACAACCACTAGCAGTATGGGCCAGATTACTATATGCTCTCGCACAAAGCGGGACCACAGCGTCTGATGAGTAGTCCGTATACATTGTCCCTCCCAGCGCAACACCGTTGACGTATAGAGTTATGTTTTAAGGCCAAAATTCTCGAATTTAAAGGCATTCTTTTTATATTTTCCATTCACCAAAGCGTGATCCTGCAAGCCAATTAATAGCCCTTTAGGTAGAGCCCCCAGGGCAATGTTTTCTATCTGTTTCGAAGCCAACCCTGCAAGTACCGTGTATAGTTTCATCTATATTCTGTTAATTGGGTACTTTGCTGTGGCGTGTAGTAAATTTTAATCAATTTCTATTTGTTTTGGTGAACTTAGTTCCACTCGCCGTCCGCGAAGGTGTGTTTCCATAACATGAACCACACCGGGTTTTGCGCCCTCTTCTTGATCAGCTCCCAGACTTATGCAGATCTCAGGATTCGTGCGGGTGAGCTTTATTTTCATGTCGATGCCGTTCATAAGCAATTTCTTCTAGAATATGAAGTCTGTATGCAGACGTCCAAAACATTCGTATATCTTTTTAGAATTTGTAAATTTATCATTTATACTACTTTCGTCTTTAGTTTGATAATAGCCCTCGGTAGTTAAAAAGGTATCCTTCGCTTCTTTTGAAAAGTTGAGGACATTTTCCAGATAGGCTCGTAGGTGATAATAACCCATTCTGCCGAGATGAACTGATTTAAAAACACATAACACTGGCTGTATATGGAGTGTAGAAAGTTTGTTTCGGGAAATACACACATGTTTATCATCGCAGTCCGTTCTATCAGAATGGGCTATACGTAGTTTAGCGTACATGTGCATGCAGCTTGGATCAAAAAAGTAAGGGACTGAGCTGGGTATCACGAATTCTATAGAAGTACTAGGGAAACTAATTGTGTTTAATGGGTTAATCGTAATAAAGTCAATAGATACTTGAGTTAGGGGCATATCAAAGAGGGACAGTTCCGATTTACAACATCGTGAGGTACACGGATGGACGAAGCGTGCCATGACGAGTCAGAAATCGTTCCAACTTTTCTCGACAAGTAGTAAACATCCAATGATTCGAGAGAGCAAAGTCCTTAGCTTATATCAGTCAAAAAAATTATCAACCATAGGTTTCATTCGCTTAGAACATTTCTTCTTTTTTGATGTCCTTTTACGTTTAACGCCAAGCACTGATAACCGCTTCTTCTTCCGAACAGCCCTCTTCTTCTTCCCACCACCACGCATTTTTCTCTTTGCATCTTTGATGATTTCGTCCCGTGCACGTTTTAAGTGCTTTTTTAGAGCTTCTTTAGGTCTATTCCCCGCCATTATGTCTTCTACCTTGTTAAAACCTGATTGTAGCGCCTTCCTCCCGAGGTATCTAGCACCCCTCTTCAGCAAGGGGACAGCTGTACGTAGAATGGTTGAAAAAATGGATCCAAGCCCACTCCTCACCCCTCCCCTCAATAGACTATGAAAGGCCTTCGGGTCATTAAAACTCAGTGCGACGAAAGTGGAGCTTCACTGTTAAGCTCTCTTCACCGAATGGGAAACTTTTTCCCTCAATCGTTCTTACTGAGATATTGGTTAACAGATTAGTCGCAACATTCACATACAGAGGTTTGTCATATATAATGTTCAAGCTCCTCCCTATATGATTGGGGATGTGAGCAATGCAGAGCAGACACGCCTGGGTATTCCCAACAAAGTGAGGCTCCACGATACTGCTGTAAATATAGCACATGTTTTGGGATAGATAGCCATCACCCAATTTCAACTAATAGATTAGGTTGGAGAAGTCATGTTGTGCCTCGTGAAAGATATCTCTTTGGAGCGCTGCTCCATATCGGCCCTAGGTTATAATTTTGAACAGTTCTTCGTCTTTAATATTTCTATTATCCTGTGATTTTAGGGTCAGAGCATGTGCAGGGGTTTCTTTGTTTACGATTTCGTATACTGAATCAGCCGTAAGATTTTAGGCTTTTAAACTTCCGATCATGTCTCTCACAACATCCTCGGCCGCACCATAACGACCCGGGCCTAGTGTTGCTATGATAGTGTAATACAATTCCTCCCCACCCCGGGCGGCGCGCCTGGTTTCATCCTTAATTATCCCTGCCTTTTAACACCCATAACGATTTCTATGAACCGCAAAAACGGGTTCTTTATAATCAATACTTAAGAAGCTGGTGGATACCTGAATTTCGCAGAGCCCCACCTCATACGAATCACGTTCCAATTCAATGGGACCATGGAGTTCTGTTACAAAGTTGGCCAGGGTGTTGTTAGGATGTACAGTCAGAAAAGAAGAGGACGATAGTGTGACATAGAAGTGGTTAGGCGCCATCTTGCATACTATTTAAGCTTCATTACAACAGCAACTTTTATATAGTTGTTGAAGCTTTCTGGCTACCCTAGCCATTTTACCAGGTACATTTTTCTCTTTCCTGAACCTTTGCTGCCTAAAATTTTTTCAATTTTAAATACATTTTTTTCTAAATTAAATGTCACTTTCTGCGACTCTTCGCGGTAAAAGCCTCCTGCGATTTCTATCCTATTCAAATCTTCAACGTAGTACAGCATTATCTCGTCTTTAGGTCTCATAGCCCTAATTTTAAAAATCTGACGTGTCCAACCTTGTTCAAATCCCTTCGCGAATTTATTTCCCGAAAGCGATAGCCATACATAATCATTGATTTTGAAACGTGTACAGTGTGGCGGTGGTCTACGAATATCTCTTCTCAACTCACGCTCTGTGTGCGTACCTCTTTCTAAAACCTCGTTCGGTGTTGTCCCAATGGTGTGAACAGTTGTATGATGAGGCCAATGATTCCAGAATGTTTACATATCTATATGTGTTTTTATGTGTAAAATAGCGATGCATGTGTTCCTTTATGGTATATTGAACTCTTTCATCTAAAGAGTTCTTATGTATAGAATTGCTAGTGCGTGCAGTAACTGAAATTAAACTCTGCTAAAATGTTCTGAAAAGCTCGGCCTATAAATTTCTTCCCCATATCAGTTAAAAAATAGCCTGGAATCCTGTTTTCTTTCAACATCAGCGTTTTGGTAGCTTTAGCAACTGTTTCAGGCGATTTATTTTTCAGGGGAATTAACCACAGATATCTAGAGAATACATCTATTATGAATAGGATGTAGCGGTAGCCATCATTATAGACTGAATATCTTTGCATGTCTGTTAAATCCGCTTACCAAATATAGTTAATCGAAGCCGCTGTTGTCTTGGCTGTTTTAAACCTTTTCCTCACTGGCTTATGAAGTGTATAAGCATCCTGCTCCTGCAAAAAACTCCCAACATCTTTTTCCCTACTCCATCAGTGTAAACACCTCTGTACAGTCTATCAACACCGCCGTAGGAGGCTGGGTTAGAAATGTCATAATAGCGTTTTCTTAACATGTTTGTCATTTGCGTATTTTAGAGGCACGTGGAGAGGGTTGGCCGTAGTTGTTTGGTCTCTTCTTTCTCCTCTTCAGAGATGCTACCATTGGGGATGATGGCGTACTCAGTTGTGGCACATGCGAGGCTTGCTCCAAGTCTTTTAACCTGTTCAGATTTCCTATCAAAGTTTTGGGGATATATATTTGTTGTAGTCTTGCTTTAATATGCTTCCAGCCAGATGGTGAAGGCCTGTCCCACTTTCTCACCAGATCATGGACAATGTCGACGATATTCGAACCTCTACCTTTGTTCCTTCAACAATGACCTCGCCTGTATCGGTCCACTGTATGATATGGTCCTCACTCAATAGATTATAAAGACTTAAGCCTTTATTCCTCAATGTATTTGGGAGACTGCTTTTTAATACATGTTCGATATGTTGTGGGGGCGCACCGTTATTCTTTGGTTGGTCATCTCTAACGTCGGTCCCAGGTCCTATGTCGCCATGCTCATCGCTGCCCGCGCTTTGCCTAATAACCACGGGGAACTCTGTCGGATTCTTATAATCTTCGTACTCATGAAGATATTTCTGCAGAGCCTCTTGGTATAAGATCCCTTTCTCATCAGGTGACTTTTCACTGTTTAATAGGTCTAACAATTCGTTTTCCATTCTTTTAAGCATGCTTTTACGGGGTTCTGGAACCGTGTCTGGACTCTGAACTTTGCAGTGAAGCATAAACCTCATGCGGAATCACTACCACTTTCTTCATTATATTAATGTAGTGAGTAAAGGTCCAAAACTGAAAATAAGATGGGGCGGAATGACTCCCCTCTTTTTACAATAATTCGCTTTTTCTTCCCCACAGTTTGACTTTTATGAGCGAGTGTACGTATTATGTTCTTGTTATGACGAAGGCGAGCCTTCTGAAGGGGGTTTCATTGGTACATTACATTTTATAATATTAAGGGAGATTTCACAGATGCATTTTAAAAAGTCGGAGTCCATATTTTTAGCAAACATCTGCTGCAATGTCTGGGGCAATCGATGATAGGTTTTTATTAATTCATGGTATTTGTTTAGCCTATTTGTCATTCTGGAATATACACCGTTTCAGGCTCGTTTGAGAATATATTGGTTCTGAGAAGCACCCTAAACGTGTTTTGCGGGTGAAGGTCACAAACAAATAGCCGTAACGTTGACGTGTAGCTTCTTTATAAACTTCCAGAATTACCTTACGCTGAATCGAGAACATCTGATTGGCTAATACCCCAATTTTGTGATACATCTCTACGTTACGCGAATAAGACTAGATATTGTGTATTTAATGACACATCGCGCATGTATCTATTTCTGAAAAATAGATTCTGATTGATGCAGAACACGCTTATATTAAGATGGTGCGAGAACACTGTAAATGTCTCAGCAAGCGTTTTATCCATTTCTACTCGTTGAATACTGACTAGTACGTCGAATAGCACCATATTACTTTATGCACAAATTTTGAGAACATCTTCCCCTTATCTTTAATGATTTTAAGCATAAACATAGTTTTACCACATCCTTTAAGGCCAGATATAATGCATGTGGACGGGCTCGTGAACCTGAATTTTTCTACAGATTCCATCTCCAACATGACACACCACTAAGTAGAACATTTAGAAACCATAATAAAAATTTAAGTGATGTTCCTTATATTCTACAGTCTTGTTTTTCCTTTTCTTCCACAGAACCGTGAATGACGACGAGGTACAGTATCATGTCCCCATCATCGATATTACAGACGACCCCGATGACAGTGTAGTTATGGTTACAGACCCCATCCCCGCTGACGAGCCCACACCAGCGACAACTGTAACACCACCATGCGAAAATTCAAAACGGAGGCATGATGAAGAGCCTTCCACGTCAGGTATAAAACGTGCCAGGAGTGCACCGGTTGTTAGACCCCCAGTAATAAAGTCCCAACCCTCTACGTCTTACGACCCAACCCCACATTAGCTCCCTCCTTAAATAAAGTTGTGTCACCTCATTCCTCTTCAATTCCGGGTACATCCTTTACAACAGCAGCAGCTTCTCGCTCTGTAGAGGATGGTATAACATTCGAGTTGGTGCGCACAGCTAACCCCAACCCAGCCCTGACTAGAATTCGGTACGTAGTCAGGGTTGACCCTGCAACCCTGTATAGCAATGGTGTTGAACACGGTCTGCGACGCGTAGTTGAACGTATTGTGGAGTTTGCCCTTCAAAACAGCGACAAACGTGAAGTCAGTACGAAGGTTATCCTTCGCGTTCGGGTCATTTAACGTGGATGTAGATGGTTTTTGGGTAGTAATACCATTCTTGCCCTTAACGGGGCAAAATTTATATACAGTTCCTTTATAAGGAATTGCTTGAACACGAGTCATCGGAGATATTTACAGGCGACCACTTGAAAAGGGGAAACAAACTTATACAGATGCAAATAAGAGGTAATGTTGAGTTTAAAGATACTTTATTATTCACACCCTGTAAATATATATAGAATATCTATTGGGCCGTATAATGCAGGCCTCTCAAAGTAGTACAGCTTTCAATATGGACAACTTCACGGTAGATATTGACAGAGTATTCCGGGTTGCGGGTCATAATGCCACACCTTATACTCTTAACTTCAATTCTCTGGTTATTTACCGAAAGCATATAAACGTCCATCATGGTTGCGGCTTTATAGCAATAGCCTCCGCTCATATGTTCAATGTGCTAAATGCACGGACGCAAAAAATTTGGTTGCCTACGGTTGTGCATCGTGCACGTAATCTGGCTGTAGACTGTAAATTTGAATTTAACTGTAATATGGGTCCTAAAGAGCTGCGAAGGGTAGAGCAGGAAATGAATGTTCGTGTAGTTGTTTTTGGGATGGATGATCGTCGTAGGACTGTGTATGTTTTTAAAAGCTGTGTGCGAGATCGTACAAGGCCCCTACTTATTTTAGGATTGTCAGGAACAATGTATCTCCCTATCCGTAATATAAGGCCTCTCTACGCTAGTTATGATAAAAGTCGAAAATATGGAAGGCATCATGATTTGTGAAAGGGGTGTCTCGAGTTTGTGGATGATATAGTGAAACATTGTAAGGAGTGCCATATGGTATGTTAGTAGTGGAAAAGCCCCAAATGTGAAAGCCGTGTGGTTGAAGCTGAGAAGAGGGAATGTAATGTGTGCAAACGTACATTTTTCAATAATAAATGCTTTTAGCTACATTAGTCAATTGGCACGTGCAGGAAAACGAGAATTTGTGAATGTGGTATGTTTCATATGATGGATAATTGGGGGAATTTCAGGCATAAATGTGATGAAATTCACTGTTCTACATGCCATGAGAAATATAAGGCGGACGGAGTAAAGGGTGTATGTTATATGAAAGATGCTAAGCCTAAAAATAGACCTTGTATAACTGTGTACTACGATATAGAAATATACACAGTTGCTGAAACCAAAGAGGTTATCCCACATCTACTTGTAAGTCAGACTATCTGCGATGAGTGCATGGAAGTCAAGTGTGATGAGTGTCCCAAATATAGTAAACGGACAAACGTTTTTAAAACGATCACACACGAGAGTCCCGTGAACCTCTTTGTGTCCTATATTGTCAAGTTAGCGGACAACTTAAAAAAAATGACTGTGTATATTCTTGCCCTTAACGGGGCAAAATTTATACACAGTTCCTTTATAAGGAATTGCTTGAACACGAGTCATCGGAGATATTTACAGGCGACCACTTGGAAAGGGGAAACAAACTTATACAGATGCAAATAAGAGGTAATGTTGAGTTTAAAGATACTTTATTATTCACACCCTGTAAACTAGCCAAGCTACCCAAGGTGATGGGTGTAGGCTAGGGGCGCCCGCAGCCTTTAAAAAATTGGACGCACGATTTTTTTAGGTTGAGATTCTGGGGGACGCAGCGCAATAAATAAGTAAAATAACTAGGCCATCTTTGCTGCTATCCCACATGTTTTTTAAGAAATTAAAATTTGGTCTCCATCTTTTCTAGAAATTAAAATATGGTGGACGCACGTGCGTCTGTGCGTCCGCCTGTGGTTGTAACCACCGAAGTTTCAAAATGGTATTTCCCTTACATTTTCCTCACTAGCGACACTTTAAATTACGTGGGACCACCTCCACCCAAACATTACTTTAACTAGACCAACATGAGTGATAGTGAGCGTGAAGATTTTGACCGCTACTACAACAGTTTTAATGAAGATAATCCTTACAATATAGCTGATGAATGTGAGCGTTATTGCGTGAATGATGTGCGCGTGCTTAGAGCATGTTTCCAGTATGTTTAGAAGGATGTGCATAGACTGTTTCAAATGCGATCCGTTGCAAGTCGCAACCACGATCACCTCATTGTGCTTTACTGTGTTCAAGAACAATTTCATGCCTAATGACACCTTAGCCGTCATTCACAGAACCAACCCTCGCAGTTATGGGCATAAGGCTATTTACTGTTATACATAAAACATGCCCGCAACACGGAGGAGGTACCCATTAAGATCAATGGGCGTGTTTTTTTGGGTTGATGGCCTAAGCGAAGACCTTGCCACTGGTGAGAAGACTGTGTACTCCTTCAACCGTTGCTGGTGGCATGGACGCCCACGTCCTAAGTGTGGAATCGTAGTAGATATCCACGATAGCTCTCCTGCCGACAGTCTTGTATGGACCCGCACTCACGATCAGCTTATAGGCTCCCAGTTCACTCACAAGATCTTGTGGGAGTATGAGTATGATGCACTAATGGAAACAGATGGTCAGTACCGTGAAGAAATAAACACCATCAAACGCTCAATGGTGTTGGATCTTCTTAAATGCGGTGATAGCTTGTTCGGAGTGCATACAAACCCATTCAAGCTATACTTTCCGCCTGCGGAGGGCGTGAAACTCCATTACTATGACTTCTGCTCTTTATATCCCTACGTGGTGAAGAACAATCCGTATCCCGTAGGTGCACCTGAAAAACTGCAAGGACCTCACCTACCCACCATCGCAGTGTTCTCAACAAATTTTAACAAGTACTATTTCGGTCTTTCTTTCGTAGACGTACTACCCTTTCGCGATTTATGGATGCCGATCTTACCCGTCGTTATAGGTCACGAGCTCATGTTTCCTCTGTGCATGAAGTGCGCAGATGAGAACAATGAGTCCTGTAATCACACAACCAACCAACAGAAGATCAGAGGTGTATATACACGCCCTGTGCTGTCCCTAGCCTTCGCCATGGTTACAGAATATTGAAGATATATGAGGTGTGGAGGTTTCAGGAACTATAAATACTTTTTTGAAGAATAACATAGAAGCATCTGGTTATCCGCGAGGGGTTGGGAGCGCGGGTGAAAAATTGGCGTATATTCAGCGCTACCGTGACCGTGAAGGGGAGAATCCTGGCATGCGCTTTAGTGCAAAGTTGTGCCTAAATAGTGTTTGGGGCAAGTTTGCACAGAATACAGGCAAGGGGAACGTTCATCTGGCCCAAAGTTATAACGAGGTGTGGGATTATGCCAATGCCCCCGATAAAGAGGTCGTGGAGATTGTGAATGTAGGTAACACGTACATAATAAAGTACAACATCACTGAATTGGACACAGACACCTTACATGTTACAAACATACCTGTAGCCAGCTTTACAACGGCATACATACGCATCAAGCTTTGGGGACTACCGCACTCTCTTGGGTGGAGGGTCCTTTACGCTGACACAGCGTAATATTCACAGAGCGGGAGGGTGACTACATGCTGCCTATTGGTGAATTCCTCGGAGAGTTGACTGACGAGATCAAGGATAAGTATGGTGATAGTGCATACGCTGACTCCTTTGTATCAACAGGGCCAAAAACTTATGTGATACGGGTGAGGATGGGGGAAGAGCTGAAATATATCGTAAAGGCGAAGGGCATCACGCTTAACCTAGCGAACCGACGGGTCGTTAACTTTGACTCGTTGAAAGAGCTAATATGCTTAGAAGATGAGAGTGACCACTGACCAACCACCCCAACAGACTGTAGAGACCCACAATTTTCGGGCAGAGAAGATGGGGGGGGGGCGTGAAGGAACTTAGGGGTAAGAAAGTGTGTCGTAACACCTATAGGAAACGTTACCATGTTCCTGGCACCTAAAATACCGTACCCTTTGGGTACCATAGTACTTGTTATATAATATATATATATATATATGTGCCTATTTACCTGTTAACGATATGTTTATTTTATTTATTACGTATATTTGTTTATGTTTATTAAATAAATCATGTTTCAATTAGGGTTTCATTTTCTCCTTTGTGTGTGTGTTTGTGTGTGTGTGTGGGTGTATACAGGAAAACCTCCTAAGCTCCGCCCACTGTAAGATCTGGCAAAGGCTCACGTGATTCCTGCTATTACCTGGGCAAACTCTGTCCCTGCGTGCTCAGTTGACCGAAGCAAGCCGTGGATCTCAGACGTGTATTTTGAAGAAATCTCGCGGAGACGAAAAATAGTGATGGCTACCTTTGATATTGCGTGTTCGACGTTTATGGAGTAGTATTCGGTAAAGTCGGAAGTTGTGGTGGATACTGAAAGACTCCCTAGTCCTCCCTCCTTTGAGACTTTTAAGGCTACATTGAACCGTGCGAAGCTTGAGGAACAAGAGGTTTTCGCGGCACAAGCAATGTAATGGACTACGTTGTAGGACTAAATTGTATAAAAGCTTACATACACCGTGACGTGAAAGAAACAACACGTCAATAAAATGTGTGTAGTTCGTGGAAATGAACAAAAAATGTCTAGTGCGCATTCTGGGGAGTGATAAAACGTTAAAGGCGATATTGCCCCATGTATCGGAAAAATTCTGATTGCCCGGTATAATGGGCACAAGTACTCGCATGATTCTTTCATGCTGGAACAAACCCGTACACGAAATATTAATGCTTGGCAATGACTCGTCCGTGTGACTCATTCCTCGACACCTGTCTCCGAGCCAAACCGCGCACCGGTTGCTCATAGTCATCTCAGAGCTTGAACCGACTGGATGTGCACTCACACAATAGAATACGATGGAACTTCCGTTGAGCAGCATTCTCAATACCGTTTACGATGTGTCCGTGACGAATTCATTGCGTGTGCTTAGACGTAAAACCGGTGCCATTAACTATGTACTTGAAACGACTTGTAGACAAGCAAACTCTGGTAAACGTAATGTTGTTTATTTAAGTGTTGAGGAGATGAATAAAGTCTTCGTGATAGTTGAGAAGTAAGGTGAGGATCGTTATAAAATACCTGCAGGTGTAGGTTCAAGAAGAGAACAGATTAGTGATACCCCCTCATATGCTATTGTTTGTACGTTGTGTATAAATAACGATCAGCCATGCATTGATATACGACTGATGTGGAAGAATACATCTGATAATGTTCTTGTCCACACGCGAAACCGCTTGTCCTCGACCGAATGTTTGAAATCGTCGGTTTCCGCACGTGTTATGGATATGGTTTATTTTGATACGGTTCTTGAATACACAGCTCTGCTCGACGTGTTTACCGAATGAAGGAATGAACATAGCGACAATGGTCTAGAGCTGGATGCTTATTTACCATGCTAGATGCTTATTTACCAAGTTGAATGCTTATTAACTATGAACTTTGGTACAAAGGACTTGAACGGTACAGGGCAGAGCTCGCCTACACTATTCACCCTGAAGAATTGTTTCTTTATATAATGAGCAGCTGTCGTTACGACTTAGAAGATTATTTCAACTGCCGCTATGCTTTGTGAAGAAGAGTTCACGATTGAAAAGCTCGGATCGGTAAGAAAAACCCTCGATTGTAAAGGAGTGTTTATAAACTAGAATTTAATAATGATATTGTGGCTAACGACGCCCTCTTTGTGCGTACTTTTGATTGTATTCTGTCAGTGTTTAAAGAGTGATAATTTGCCAACCATTTGTAAAGAGGGCACAAAAATAGTATTGAACGAAATGAAGGCCCTTTACATTGAGTATAGGCACCCGCACACCTTGAGTGGTGAAATAATGTTAAATCGTATTTAGTGCATAGTACAAAGCAACAATGATGTAGCTGTAGATTAGATCACGTGCGAGTATAGTATTTTAGTTACGCGCGGTAGAACATAATGCGTATATAGATTTCTCCTGTATTATTATTTTGATGTTTATATTCTATCGTTTAAAATTGTGTATTTCTTATATTATTATTTTTATTTTATATATATCTTCGTTTAACTTGTGTATTTCTTATTCTATTATTATTTTTAATATATATATATATATATATATTATATATATATATATATATTAATATACACACAATATATATATAATATATATATATATTATATATATATATATATATATATATATAACGACTCTCCCCGAGTCGGACAAAGTCAGGATGTTACTCGAGAGAGGGTATTACTTAAGCACTCCTGGATGAAGACATAGTTCACTCTTCGTATTCCCACAATCGCGGAGTACTGAGGAACAATTCACCACATTAAACAGCAAACCCATCATAAACATCAATACAACACTCAAGACATTTAATCAGATCATCAATAATCCAAACAAATACATACCCAAGGGCAACATTAGGAAATACAACCCAAATTACCCTAGAGTAATAGCCCACCTCATAAGGCAACGTAACAACCTCAAACATAACATACAAACACCACACACAGAAGCCATAAAATAGCAGATACAACAGCTCAACATAGAAATAAACAACAAACTCAAAGAAAAACAAACAGAAACATTTATGGAATTCATAACAACACTAAACCACTCCACAGATACATCCAGGCTATACAAGACTATAAACAGCATTACCCACTCTAACATTGGCATTCACACCTCACACGCGGCTATCTGTCGCAGCCAAAATAATATCCAAACATATACACAACAAGATAACATTCTAGTTAATTACTACGCAAAGATAAGTCACTTAAACAGAGACAACAACCAGAAACACGCAGACAGACAAACAGCCAGACATAAGAAAACCTACAGACTCGGCACGACCATTACCCCCTTCAATACAGACCAGACCACCAAGATCATCAAAAACATTAAGAACTCGAAGACTACTGGACCAGACAACATACTTAACATACACCTTAAACACTTGGGCCCACAGGGAATCCTATTTCTCACAAACATCAGCACATATTCATACCAACACTGTATTATTCCTGACATATGGAGACAAGGTAAAATTATTACACCACTCAAACCAAGCAAAAAGCCAACAGAACCAGCTTCCTATAGACCCATTACTTTACTATGCACACCTTCCAAAGTAACAGAAAGACTAATCTTACAAATCACCAACCCACACATACCACTATCGCCTACTCAACATGGATTGATTCAGACCTCACCACTCAACCACGACATTACTCACTAACCTCACGCAGCACATCATGGATGGCATCAACTCCAGACGACCAGCTCAACGTACACTATTAGCAACAATAGATATTAGTAAGGCATTTGATGCTATCCCACGCTTCCCTCTCATAAATAAAATACTCAACACAAACATGCACAATAACACTAGAAGGTGGCTGAGCAACTATCTTTCAGGAAGATACTCACATGTGACATTTAATGGCAAGTCATCCAAAAACAAGATTTTTCCGAAGGGGGTCCCTCAAGGCTCTGTTCTCTCACCAACACTGTTCAACTTATACATGCATGACATTCCAACACCCATAGATAACAAGCTTACCTTATCATCATATGCAGATGACATCACTTTAACATCCACCCACAACAACATCGACACCGCTACAAATAGCCTACATACATACATAAACAGTATATAAGACTGGCTCACACATAATCGACTCAAAGTAGCCCCCACAAAATCAACCATTACCTTGCTCACAAGCAACACAAAAGAACACCAGATAACTCCACAGCTTACACTAAACAACAAGAA
This sequence comes from Bathynomus jamesi, assembly GCA_023014485.1. Classification (NCBI taxonomy): domain Eukaryota; kingdom Metazoa; phylum Arthropoda; class Malacostraca; order Isopoda; family Cirolanidae; genus Bathynomus; species Bathynomus jamesi. The sequence continues at coordinate 43,752 of JAJOZX010008305.1, forward strand.
CATTCTTCACATCACAGAACCAAAATACTTGGGGTCACATACAACACATCATTATCTTTTGCAAACCACATTCAGGACATTGAAAGCAAATGTCCGTCAAGACTTAACACGCTTAGGATACTAACAGGCACAAATTTTAGACACCAGCAGGAAACAACATCACTCATATACAAACAATATATTCGCTCAGTTATGGACTATGCTAGCCCATGTTGGGCGCCCATTATCTCAAACACACACATAAACACCTTACAGACAATACAAAACAACGCACTTCGTATCATTACAGGATGCACTCAAACAACACCAATCGAACTCCTGCACACAGAAACAAAAATACTGAAAGTTATGGAACATTTAGACATGAGGGGAACAATTCATGGCAGCAGCGACAACTAACCCACAAAACCCTTTCCACTACATGTACAATCATGCACCGACACCTCGCACCATTAAGATAGCACCAGAGAGACATTATAACCAAATACTCCATTCCATACCACGCCCCACAGACATTCCACAGTACAGAAAACACATACACACACACCTAACCCACAAAGCACTGACACGACTCGGTTCGAATGCGGTCCTAGGTGCGAAGCCGCCACCCATTAACAGGTCAGAGATCAGTCTGAGCAGATCGGATCGAGTTAACTTAGCACGATTCCGATGTGGACATCACCCCAACTTACAGACATATAAACAAAGACTAGATAAGTCCACAGGCGAACCTGCCACCTGTGCCAGGACACACCACAAACAATTGAACACATTATGACAGACTGTACCACCCTATCACAACATAGAACACAACATAACATCACTAGTGCGCTGAACTTCTGGTCCACTCCGGAGAGGGCGATCGGTTACCTGCGTGCCTCCAGCTTGCTCGATCGGGGTGGGCTGATCGGCTAAACAACAACAACAGCAACTGTGTGTGGCCGTGATTTTCTTTTTCCCAATTATCAAAGTCCAAAGAGCAGAAAATAAACACAACAGCTTACACGATTTTTAATTTGAATTTAGGCGAGATAAATTTAACTGGTTAGAGTGAATCAAATATTTCTTTTACACAGAACAGAGTTAATAATAATAATAATAATAATAATAAAAATAATAATAATAATAATAAAAGTTTCATAAACATAACATTAGTTACTGCTTCATTGTAAGGTATTAAATAAGCCAGAGACCCCTCTAAAGCACCCTTGTCCGTTCTAACTTTCCAAGATTGTATCTTCCAATTTCCAAAAGCAATTCCCGTTAACGGACTGAAAACCCGCCATTTCAGCCCGGAGACTCGTCTCCTTGGAATCTGCCTTGAAGGCGTGATCCCCTTCTTATATAGTCAAAGGAACGGAACCTAGCCACGCCACCATTTATTTTCTATATATTTCATGAAATTAATTCCAATAATTCGTCTCAATAAACAGAATGATGCAATGGTGTTTCATTTAATTCTTTTGGTTGTATATATAAACGATATTAAGGAATAACTGGGGAGATAGGAATATATATAAACAATGCACCTTCAATAAATACATATACGAATACCAAATGGGTGGTTACGCCTCCTAAGCCTACTGACGGATTTCTAAGCCAACTGTCAAGAATATCTCCATTAATTAAGTAAATAGGGCAATTTGAAAACTCAAACGTTATTAATATAAATACTCATACACCTAAACAAGCCATTTACGCCTTCTAAGCCAGATTAAGCCAAATGGCTGAAAGACACTTCTAAGCCAATTGATGCTCGGATGAAATCTTATGCGTCTGGCTGCGCCAGACGTAGGATGCTCTGTCTTCCTCTCTCTCTCTCTCTCTCTCTTAGGTTACGTATACCCTTTTGGGGTTGAGGCCGTCCCAACTTCTCCCCCAAAGTCTCTTAGGTTAGGTGGACTCCCCCAGTTTGCTGGGGGAATTCCCCCTTTCTTTTGTTTGGCACCCTCGTGGGGTTTGACACTACGGGCGTTGACACTGGCACTCATTTGATCAACATTGCAATTACTCTGCACTCTCTCCTTTTGCGCCCAAACTACTAACTTCAACCACGCTTTGAAAAAATTCTAAAAGATTAGTTAAGGAAGATTTGTTTCGCCTAAAACCGTGCTGCGTATTTCTAATCAAGTTATGCAATTCCAAGTGTTCAACTATACGATCCCTAATTATTGATTCCAGTAGCTTAACTACAACAGACGTTAAACTCATTGGACTATAATTTCCCGCCGCACATTTATCGCCTTTCTTAAAACTAGGTGTTACGTTTGCTAACTTGAAATTATCTGGTACGCACCCCTCAGAAATAGACGCATTAAAAATCTTTGTTAGCGGCACAACAATGCTTTCTTTTAATTCTTTTAGTTGTACGAGATATATGGAATCCAGACCCGGTGATTTAAGCATTTTCATTTTAAAAATATAGTGCATTACCTCCCTTTCACTAACCACAATATTATCTAAAGTATTACCATTATCAAAAGGTATTATGTCTATGACCGTAGGGATATTTGTTACATCTTCTTATGTAAAAACTCACGTAAGAAATTCGTTTAGCAAGGTAGCCATTTGCTTGTTTTCAGACACTATCTCTCCTTCAGCATTTTTCAACGGCCCCAAGACACTCTTTACTGGATTCCTATTATTGACTTGTTGAAAAAATCGTTTGGGGTTTCCTTTGCAGTCACGAACTGTGAAAATTTCAAAATCGCGCTTGGACGTTTTTATTACGCTTTTCTCTTCACGCCTTAGAGATATGTAGTTGTTTCATAAACACAAATTGTCTTTATCGCACTTATGTAGCCTATAAACCCTACCTCTACTCTTTATAATATCCGCTACTCTAAAAGTAAACCAAAAGGACTTGTTACTTACTTTCGCACGCTTAATCTTGTACGGTACACATTTCTCATTTATATTCCTAAATACTGTTTAAAATGATTCCCACATTATTTTTGCGTTGGAGATCCCCATTACGTTTTCCCAATTGACGTGTGACAATTCATTTCTAAATTTTCAAAATTCTGCGCGCTGGAAGTTAGGAATTTTAGTCGAGTTAGCTGGTTTCGAGTGACTTACTGAGAGGACAAACTCTACCATATTGTGATCACTTTTGCTTAGCGTTTCTATTACTTGAAGATCAGTGATTAGCCTATCAACAGTAGTTATTACTAAATCTAAAATACTGTCCAACCTCGTAGGTTCTCCAACCTTTTGAATAAGAAAGCTATCCTCGAGAAAATTAACTAAACGATTACCTTCCGCGTCTCCTTGCATTATATCGTAATTCACGTCAGCTCAATTAAAGTCACCCATAGTTCTCTTTAGTTCACCATATAACGCTTCGTCCGTATCAGCTTTTTTGATTAGGGGGCCTATATATAACGGCAACAAGAAGTTTGAAATCGTTCAATTTAAGTTCTGCTGTAGTCGAATCTATCGGTTCTGGAATTCTGTGCTTTAATTCTATAACGTTCGCAATATTATCTTTGATATACAACATAGCACTTCCTCCTCACCTACGTATTCTGTTTTTAGCAAAAACTTTATAACCTCTAATTTGATAGTCCCCTCAAAGTCACGTGTTACAGTGCTACTCCACGATTCTTTTATCGCAATTAAATCATAGTCTTTCCAAGCAATTAAAGAAAAAAATTCATTTATTTTATTTCGTAGGCTACGAGCATTTAAGAATAGAACCTTCAAATTGTTTGTAACCGCGATACCTTCGCGGGCGCAAGGGAAATTTAAGGAAATTACGCAGGGACCGTTCGAGTTACGGCAGCCTGAAAAGAAGAGACAGTATTACGAAATAGTCTTCCTAAACCTGCAGCTCCAACGTCATTAAGATGAAGTCCATCTCTGAGGAACAAGTCCCTCCTGTCTTAGAAACTGTTCCAAAAATTCGCAAAGTGCACTCCTTCCTGTTGGCAAAGAGACTTTAGGTTATTGTTAATATAGGTTGCCTTACTGTAGAACTCGTTACGTTGGATAATTCGAGGAAGTATACCTGTTAGAGCAAGCTTATTAGTTTTTCTTTAGTCGCTCTAGTAAGTCCCGTATGCGAACATTTCTTCGAAAACATTTCTTCGAAAACAAAACTTCGAAAACATATCTTCGAAATCAAAAACGTCGACATCCAATAACTTCGACAAAAAATTACTTCGAAAATAAAACTTCGAATTAGGTTAGGTTAGGTTAGGTTAGGTTAGAATAATAACAATAACTTCGACAAAAATTACTTCGAAAATAAAACTTCGAATCAAAAACTGCGGACATTTCTTCGAAAACATAAAAGGATAATTATAAAATATTACACAAATCTTTTATTATTAAAAACCTCTTTTATTATAAAAACCTCTATGCCATCCCTCAATCGCATTGTTGGTTTTCGGTAAATCGTTTTCAACTCTTTCATAGCATGACCACATGTCAATTTTAAATTTGGCAGCACGACGTCTTCCCCGTCTGTCAGGACGGCCGATCCACGTATCTTCGAAGTAATCAACAACAGGTTCTGCTTCATGTGGAAGAATGTTTTGTTCAATTAGCATATTAAATCCCTCGACAACTTTGTTAGGTGGCACGAAGGCAAGAGCTGTAAGCATTCGAATATTTAGAGCGAATTTGGCATCAGTGTCGTATCGTGCTTTGAGTTCATATTCACAGACTTTCCTATATAAGCATTGGCCAAAATGGAAAAAGCAACCATAGTTTGCAACTGATTGAAATTCCGAAGTTAATGCATTAATCATTCCTGTTTCAAAATCAGTTAAAATTGAATCAATGTTTAAGTTAGGAGCGAGGACTTTTACTTGTCTCAAAATGTTTATGTTTTCGAAGAAATGTCCTCAGTTATTGATTCGAAGTTTTATTTTCGAAGTAATTTTTTGTCGAAGTTATTGGATGTCGAAGTTTTCGATTTCGAAGAAATGTTTTCGAAGTTTTGTTTTCGAAGAAATGTTTTCGAAGAAATGTCCGTAAATCAGTAAGTCCCTATAACTAGCCAGCAGCTCTTCCGATGTAGAATTTAAAACGTTATTAGTACCGACATGAATAACAAAACGTGTCCTCAGAGGTTCTGTCTGTAAAAAAATCACCATTATTAGTTATATCTTCCACTCTTGCACCAGGATAGCAGTAACGGCGCCTACGAGGGGGGTTTCTCCCAAAGAATTCCTCGAGCTGCCCTCGAACAATGGAATCCATATGTTGTTGAGTAGAGAAAGTACGGGGCTCCAATAAACCTTAGCCCCCCGCCCATGGCCTAAACCATTAGAGGTACAGTAAAACTAAACATACCTTACAAAAGAGAATTTAATCCTGCATTTAATGAGAAACAATTAAAACTTGGTGTTCCCGCCATTGGCTTCCAACAGAGCCTGAATTCGGTTTGGGTAGCTTGCCAAAAGTGACGTGAATAGATCTTGATCGTTACGCAAATTTGCTAAAACAGTTTCAATGTGTTGCGTCATTGTATCCTTCGAAAATCGATTTGCTGCAGGTTCTTGAAACAAGAGACATTCAACCTTGTCCTTTATAACTGATCCAATGTGTTCACAGACGTTCAGGTCAGGAGAATTTCCTGGCCATTCTTCATTTCCAAAGAAATCGATCTCATGGTTCCGCAACAACTGTTGAGTGGCTAATGCCTTAAAGCAGGGGGCCTTATCGTGCAGAAGTGTGACCTGATCGACATCCATAACATTGTTTGGGTTTCTTAGAAAAGGAATGACATGCTGGGATAGAATAATATCACGAAAATACTGTCCATCACAACTCTGACCATTTGGCTTCAGCACCCACATGAGCTTCTTTGCACAGTCTGGACTTTTTAATAATTCGCTATAATGTTCATTGTCATCGATTTCATCTGGTGTTGTGGCCCACACTCGATCATTTTGGTAGTTAGGCCGACGTGTTACGTAAACAAAAAATTCATCGGAGACAGCTAAATGCATGAAATCATCCACATCCCAATCTTCAAGATAATGGGCAAACCACATTCTGTCATCGATGTTAAATTGAGTTTTTCTTGGCTTTGGAAGTTCATGCCAAGGCTTTAAACCTTACCTATGACGGTACAGTCGAATGATCTCACCACTAACGATCTTTCCTCTCAACACTTCGATCTCTCTGATTTCTTTCTGACTCATCCTGTGGACCTATGAACAAAAGAAATGTCATTGAAGTTTGGATAGGCCTACTGATTGTGATTACATAAAATTAAGTTAATTAAAATTCTTAATATCTTCCTATAAGCTCAGATAAAAGGTTGTGTTTTTATAGGTACAAGACTTAATTATTCAAAGTAATGACAATTTCATATATCTATCATATCAAAATATACAGAAAGTTTAGGTCACACATAACATTTCGAATAATTTGAATTACACAATATTTACATTACGAAGTAATCAAAATTGTCAAAAAGGAGGGAAAACACATGCATTCGCAATCAAAACTTCAGCATTTGTGACTATGTGAAACTTAGAAACCATACTGCACACCAAAAATAACCAAAGTTGACCATACATATCAATGGCACATTGATATACGATGCTACAGTCATATTTAGGTTATATTTCAAACCTTTATGGTCAAATATAAGTAGGTAAATTGCTTTTTTAAACAACACTAAAGATATTTCTAAGTTTGCTAGATAATATGACATCATTTGAGCATTAGTAGTTTTTGAATTGTTGACTTTACTAAAATTAACACACCCTACTAGATGAGGCAATTCAAACTTTATGGTTGCTAGAATCTGTGGGTATACATGACACAAATCAAACTTCAGAAGATCAGTTAATGGTAGAAAGATTTGAAGACACCATTCAGTGCAAAGACAATAGCTATTTTGTTGAGTTATCTTAGAAAATAAATTGTCCAACTTTAAGAAATAATCTCAAAGTAGCTAAAAGACATTTATATAAAGTAATGAAAAGGCTCAAACAGGATAATGGAATTCAAATGTACAGTGATGTCTTCAAAGAACAGCTACAGAAAGGCTTCATTGAAGAAGTAACAACTAACCCTTTTAAAAAAGATGGTTGTCATTATTTAACCCACAGGGGTTTATCGACAAGATGCTCCAACATCGAAACTCAGAGTAGTATATAACTGTAGCCTCAAAGGCAGTGATAAACACAGTTTGAATGCTTGCCTGATTGAGGGTCCTAATCTCATTTCTGACCATGTGAAGATCTTACTCAGGTTCAGGTTAGATAAATATGCCTTACAAAGTGACATTTCAAAGGGATTTTTGAGAATAAATCTTAAAAATGAATATGACAAGAATCAACTTAGGTTGTTATGGTTCAGGGATCCATTTGATTTGAATAAAGGGTGCTGCGCGTACCTTGTAAGTCCTACAGAAAGTTATCTAATTTATGCAAAAGGGAAAGTTGCACCTCTCAATCCTACCCGAACCATACCTTAATTGGAACTATTGGCTGCTGCGTTAGCCATTAAGACCATTTCATTTCGTAAGGATGCTTACCATGATGTGAACATAAGTGATATCCACATCTGAATCGACAGTCAGATTCGTCTTATCTGGATACGGAATGATAGCATTAATAGTAAGAACATCTTTGTAAGAAACAGGCTAAAAGAAATAGCTGAAGCTAATGAAAACCTACAAGTCAACTTTCACTCTGTTCCAACTAAACAAAACCCAGCAGACTTTCTGACCACTGGTTTATCCTACAAGTTGTTGAAGTCAAACAAAACTTGGTTCATGGGACCTAAGTGGCTCTGTAATACAGACCAATGGCCTGTGGAACAAGTTGCAACCAAGTACTGGATAGTGCATGCACAACAAAAAGAGTACAATAAAGAGTTAGAATTCTTGACTAATGGGAAACAAACAGAGCCTGTACCATCAGTAGTTGTGGATCTAAACTTGTTCAGAGATGAGAAAGGTCTTCTAAGGTGTAGAGGGAGACGAGATAAACCAAAACTGACTTACAAAAACAAACATCCAATCCTTTTACCTAGATTTAGCTATCTGACAACATTAATCATCAGACAACCACACAATGATGTACATCATATGGGGGTACCACAGACACTAACTGCATTCAGAAAAACTTACTGGATACCCAAGGGAAGGATCACTGTTACAACAGTCCTGAATGAGTGTGTCACATGTAGGCGTATTCATGCTAGGCCCTATAGGAAACCAAATCCTCCTGCTTTGCCAGAGGAGAGAGTTACTCTCAACAGACCCTTTGAGACTGTAGGCATTGACTATACAGGAGCATTGACTGTAGGAGTGGTTGACACTGAACAAAAAATGTACATTGTACTATTTACATGTGCTGCCTCACGAACTGTTTATCTGGATGTTGTGGAGGATCTTACAGCAGAATCTTTTGTTGCTGTCTTTAAGAGATTCTGTGCATGACATTCAGTACCCAAGACAGTTTGGACTGACAACGCTACATATTTCAAGGCTGGTGAACAGGTCATTAACAACTTGTTAAGCAATGAAGTCACACAATTATATGTACAAAATTCAAACATAAAGTGGAAGTATATTCCAGTTGACTCCTTGGTATGGTTCTATCTGGGAGAGGAATATACAAACAGTAAAAAATTGCTTGAGGAAAGCAATTGGTAAAAAACAGATACACTTGTTTGAGTTGCTCACTCTCCTGGCTGAGATTGAAAACATCATCAACAATAGACCACTCGCTTATGTGAGTGACAACATTAATGACTCGGAACCATTAACTCCAAATCAGTTGATTCGGGGAGAACAAGTTAGTCTCCTGCCGGACTACAATATAGACTCTTCAGAAGACCCAAACTAGACTGAACAACATGATGAACTCCAGACTAAGTTACAACACTTAACTAGAGTTAAAGTTCATTTAATTAAACAGTGGAGAACTGAGTACTTGATGGGTCTAAGGGAGAGACATAAACAAATGACTAAGAAAGATTAGTCTGACACAATTAAGGTAGGGGAGCTTGTTCTAATACATAACAGTACTCTAAGACAATACTGGCCACTGGCTAGAGTTTTAGAACTCAGACCAGGGGCAGACGGTGTAACAAGAGTGGTCAAATTAAGGACTTCAACGGGTGACACAACAAGAGACGTTTCTCTTTTGTACCAACTAGAATCTGGACCCAAAACAATGGACTCTGGTGATCCCCTTCCACCGTCAGTAACAAATGAAGACAATGAACTTCCAGTAACTATATCCTTGACAGTAGGAGCGGTAACACATCCTACTACAACATTGACAGACAAAGACCTCAGCGACAAATGGCGTTAAAGGCACGACTAGTCTTACAGCAAAAAATAGACGCTGGGGAATTGTAATTTCCTCTTCTAACTTTCACTTTTCATTTTCCTATGGATGTATATTTTCTCTTCTAATTAAATGCTACATCTTCTCCATGAGAAGGTGAGGATAGTCACTGTTAATCAGATTAACAGACATTTACAGTCAAATAGTTAACTAGTCTACACTCAGCCATAAAAATTGGTGACAATGACACCAAGATTTTTATCTCCCGGGACCCCCAGTATATGGAAAACTGATACATGTGGGTAGTTGGGAGGTAACGAAAATGGTCCATTGAGTAGGTAGGTAGTTAATCTAACAATTATTAAATTCCTTTTATGTCAATAACTGGGTGGATGAAACCAATTGGTTGCTCACCAGAGTTATTCTCCACACTAGTATTTATATACTGTGTGATAGAGTGTGCTTGGTAGTATTGATACATACTACCAATCAACCAACAAACAAAAAGGACGCTGGTGGAAGAAAGGCTGGGAACAAGGGACTTGAAGGAAGAATGGCATGGCGAACGAAGTGGCTTGAAAACAGAAAAAGATCTCCACCAGCAAGTACGCTCTCAAAAATTAAGCATCTAGAAGAGGGACTCCTAGGGGAAATCAGGACTCATCTAATAACACTCAGTAAGTGAACAGTTGTATTTCTAAACCCCAGTTTAGTGACAACATATAAACTAGGTCCAGTTAAATTAGGCCTACATTGTGGTACTCTAAGACCTAGCATCAACTCAGAGCTTAACAATAGGTAAGGTAAATTACCCTAACCTAAATTGGTGAGGAATCCTACTGTAGACCTCAATTTACTCTGCCCGCTCTGAACCATTTCCGGAACCTCTAAGCTGACCCCTACAAGGCTAGGCTTAACCTACTCTACAGTTAGACTGGAGATATTAGGGGTGGGTTAATTGGGGACCAATTCATACAGAGCATTTTTCACAGAAAGTTTCAGAAATCAATAAATTTGAAACATTCACCACAAAAAAATTTTGATGTCATATGGAATTTCAGTTATTTTATGGTTACCAGGACATGTTATTAGCTCAAAACTCAAAAGCAAATGTCATAAATGTTATTGATACGTATCATCATCATGTATATGATCCAAGTATAATAGTTGAAATATGTGCAACAATACAGGAAATATATTCCAAGGTGTTGGTGTATTGTACGTATGTAAATGTAGCCAATAATAATTATGATTCTACTATTTTGGCTGCCTTAGGAACGTTTATATATGTCTTTATACGTACAATTAATTTGTGCAAATTTAATTCTTTGCCCATAATTTGGAAATAAAATACAACTGAAGCCTTCCAAGATACGATTCATTTTGATTCCCAATCAATCATCATCAATTTTGAGCTCACACACACACACACACACACACACACACACACACACACACACACACACACACAATATATATACATATATATATATATCGTGTGTGTGTGCGTGCGTGCGTGTGTCTGTGTGTGTGTGTGTGTGTTGGTGTGGGTGTGTGTGTGTGTGTGTGAGACCCCCCTTTAAGAAATGCTGTGTACGCCCCTGCCCATCAGCCTCTAGTGAGAAACAAACAAAACAAACCTATTATTTCAGACTCAACAGGTACAAACATTATACAAGTGGTCCATAGAAGATTAAGAGATAGTTGTCTGGAGCACTGACTAAGTAGGCCAGTGAATCACTGTGCATAAGGAATATACAATTGCCTACGCCAATGCTTCCAGATTTGAGATTTATAAAATATATCGGAGACCGGTCCACTAACCTAACCATGGCTTCTATTATCTTATTGACTGACTCACCAAGCCTATTGATAAGTCTAAATACAAAATTGCGAATGACACTGGCACAGTTAGGCACCTTATTGACTACAAACAGCATACTGACACTAGAAGGAGCACCATTTACAAATCTTGGAGTCCTTAATAAACTCATAAAAATATTATTATATGCAACATATAATTTCATCAAAATATACATCCTGTAGTTCCACCATGAATGAGCTGTATACATTGGAGTACAAAAAGTTTTGAACAAAATCAACTTCAACACATATGAAATTTTCTAACCAAAGTATTTCCCTGAGCATATAATTGTCTACATTGCCTTAGATCTTAGAATATCACAGTCATCTGAAAGACTATCCGTTAGTATGTGGCCAAGATACTAAGTCTGGGTTACTTCTGACAGCACCATACAATTAGCCCTGTTCAAAAATCAACCTTTTCTTATTTTCATAGGTTTCTGTACTTTTTCCCATGCTTTTTGACCTGAAAAGGCCGAAAATCACAACCATTTTGACCTAGGTTGTCGGGAAGCATTGCCGCATGGAGCTTTAAGTTTTCTGCCTTGAAATCAGCCAAAAGCACCAGTTCCGGGGTCCCTTGAATCATGTTTTGCACTATAACTTTTTATCTAAACAAGATAGAGCAACAAAATAGGCACCAAATTAAAGTGTTTTTAATCCTCTTTCTAACTCATACAGTTATGATAGTCTTGGAACAAGAAATGGCACATTGGTACATACAAAGATTTCAGAAATATCACAAAATTCGTTTTCTCACACTCAAGGCAGACAAGGCGCCTTATTCATGACACAAATTTGAGATTAACATTTTGTCACAAGTCTAATCGATCAAGAAGTGAAAGCATTACATGATGATTAATTTCATAATGACATTTACAAAGTCAGTTGTTGAGAGTTTGTTTCTTGAAGCTGTCAAAGCGGCGTCTGTTGAACTCCACAGCTTGAAGGAGATAGTCCCTTTGCTTGGCATCTGTTGTTATGACATTTGCAAAGTCGCTCATCATCTTGACACCACGTTCAGCAATGTCATTCACCGCTTTCAGATTCTTAACATAGTCCAACGCTTTTCTGTAGTCCTCATTCTGTGGCCAAGACGTGACAGGTTCCAGAAGCCACTCGGATCCAATGTTCAGTGTGTCCAGCAGGAAATGTGATTCTGGGCCAATGAGATCAACCAGGGTGGTCTTAGCTGTGACTCTCTGGAATAGAGGCTTTCCTGTTCTGAAGCTGTCTGTCTTCTCAGTGGCATGTAACTGGGCAGCAATGTCGTGCTTCAATGTGTCACTCAATCTACTGCTGAACAGGGCAAATGGCACGACTTCCTGCGTCAGGTACCATTTCTGGTTTTCCATCTTATTAAGTACTGCATCAGCAAGCTCTGGGTCAGTTTTCTTGTACTTCAACATGTCCTGGATTAGACTTAGATCATTCACGGGAGCATCTGCAGCAGACATTGACATCATCCATACAGGAGTGTAGAACAGCGCAAGGAAGGTGTTGAGTCTTTCCAGCTTTGATACAGTGTCTTCGTCGTACTCAAGTTGATCTGCAAACATCAGCATTTTCATGGAGTACAGGTTTCTGGCCATCCATCTGGCCTGATGAATGGCGCCTGGTCGACTCCAGTGAATACCTCGAGGAGGCGTTCCTCCAAGAACAATGACTGTCAGTTCAGCCATTTCCCTGTAGTCGGCTCTTGGAAGCCTTTCTGCTGTTAGAATGTCTTGGAGTATTTCTTCACTGTTCTTCTTCTTTTCCTTCAGCCATTTGCTGTTGATAGTCAGCATCTTTGGGTTTTCCTTGGACAAGTCCGTCCAAACATCCTTCAGATGCTCAAACCAGGGATTATCTGGCCCCTTCACCTTCCCAAACAGCTTCTCCCAAACTGCTCCTACTAGGATTTCCAGGATGTGATGTCGACAGGCCAGATAAAACACCTTTTTGTTCAGCATTTTCTCTAGCAGTTTGGCAGCTCCTCTGTGAACTCCACTGTTACTGGATGTAGTGTCAAAAACAAGGGCAGTAACATTATCCGTAAGTTCCCATGTCTCCAGTAAATCCATTGAAGCCTCAGCCTGAGCTGTGCCAGAAGAATTGTCGATGACAGGTACTCCCAATAACTTTCCTTCAGTGTATGAAGGTGGACCAGACACTAGCACAGCTAAAGTCTCTGAGGTACTTCCAGGTTCACTGCCCAAAACATCTTTGAGCAACTTTCCATCCCAGTGTAAGGCAGCGTACTGTGGTTTTTTTTTCACAAAACTTGGACATGTGACTCTGGCTGATATTATACCTGGACAGCATTCTGTTGCGACGTGTTGTTGAGGTTGAGATGACGAAGTTATCCAGATCAGCCCCTCCAGCTTTCAAGGTGGCAGAAACCATGGCAGTAACTTGATTGTCTGATAAACCAAGACGATCAGCTGTATTGCAGATGACATCACATTTCATGACCTTCCTTGGAAACGTCAAAGTCACTCTAGTCACAGTGTCTTGATGGTGAGAACATCCAGGACGAGGCTGATGGTAATCCATGTCCTCTGTGTTAGCGTCGTTGTCAGTTGAGTCACCCCAGGTAATGTCATCCACATGAACAACTGCCTCTTGTTCTGCTGCAGCTGTAAAATAGTACAACATGTTAAGACAGTAATTGTTAAGTACATGCTAAATATCGCAATGGAGTAAAACTTAAAACTTTTTGTAACGTTCAAAGTAATTAGTTTTACCTTGTTCTTGTCTATGCTGCAGTCTTTCATTCCTCGCTGCTTGCTGCAGGAATCTTGTCTCAAAAATCTTGTCATGACCAGACATATGACCTTTCCTCTCAGTCTTTTGGTCTTCGTAGAACCTGATATCCTCATCTTTCTTCTCTCTGGATAACAGTCTGTTGTTCTGTATTTCCTGGATTGCATCTGGAGCTCCTATATCGAACAGGCTGTCTAATTCCAGCACAAATGCTCCTCTTTTTCCTCCAGGGTTACTTGCTCTTCCTTTGCATTTCACCAGAGCACGATGTTTCTCATGTAGTTTCATGAAGAGCTTCATTGCGTTGTACTTGGTCATTGTCTTGATCCTAGCCATCTGCCAGAATGGGATGATAGATTCAACTGTTTCATATGCAAGGTCTTGAACCATGGGCCTCCCTGCATTTTCCGGTAAATTCTGAAGATTAAGGAAATACTGGAACGCCTGTCTGTTGGTGGGAAGCTGGGAACCACTGATAAAAGCTGAAGGGTATCCAACCAGGAAAGTTTCAGTGAGAGATCTGGTAGATGGCCCAGTTGACACCTGCCTGTGGACAGTACGTGGAGGTTCTGAGATATCAACTGTGCACCCACGGAGCTCCCTAGCTCCTTGCTTAATGCCATTGTGAAGTTGTAACTTGTAGATGGTTTTCTAGATTCTGATTGAGTTTCTGTTGTTTCCTGAAAAATGATAGATAATTATTATTATTATTATTATTATTATTAATTATTATTTATTTTATTATTATTATTATTATTATTATTATATATTGTTATTTATTATTTATTAATTTTATGCTCTTTCATTTGATACCTAATTTGTTGCTCTATCTTGTTTAGATCAAAAGTTAAAGTGCAAAACATAATTCAAGGGACCCCAGAATTGGCGCTTTGGCCGATTTCAAGGCAGAAAATTTAAAGCTCCATGCGGCAATGCTTCCCAACATCTTAGGTCAAAACAGTTGTGATTTTCGGCTTTTTCAGGTCAAAATGCATGGGAAAATGTACAGAAACCTATGAAAATAAGAAACAGTTGATTTTTGAACAGGCCTACCATACCATTCAATTGAAATTTAGGAAATTTTATATACTCGTACGCCTTGGTCCTCATAATCATAACATGACTTTTATCGGGATTATATTTTAAGTCGGTATCCTTCCCATACCTTTCACACACCTTCAAAAGTGTGCTGAGCCCTTTTACAGATGAAGAAATAAGAACTAGATCATCTGCATACATCAGATGATTAACAATATAGCATCCTATTTTACAGGTGTTCAGCACAACAGATAGATTATCCATATAAACATTGAATAAGTAAGGGGATAGTATCCCTCCCTGCCCGACACCACTGGTCACAGAGAATGGCTCTGAATTAACCCCACCCCATCTTACAATCATTGTCTGGTGATTATACCAGAATATTAATATATGGACCCAGTAACAAGGTACATTACGATTTACAAGTTTCATGAATAACACTGGTCTACAAATTTTGAAAAAGTTGTGCTTCGGAGATAAAATGTGTTTCCTATTATGGATTTTGTGATGCTGAAAACGAATATGACCATAAAAACAGTCGATTGGCTACAGTTTCCAAGAAAATTTAAGTTACACATTTTGCGTATATGTATACCATATATTAGTAACAAACCTGTATAATGCAGTCACTTATATTGATTCAACCCGTCGCTTCTTTGCTTGTCTCTTGTATTCAACTTCTGGACCATCTCTTGTTATTGTCCAGCAGTAGTCTGCTAACAATGATGGACTCCATTTCTCCTGGTAGCTTTTCTCCATCGCTGAGATATCCTGGTGGAAACGTTCACCATATTCATCGCTGACTGCTCCGCAGTTGGCCGGAAAAAATTCCAGGTGTGAATAGAGGAAATGTATCTTTAAAGACATATTGCAGCCCATTTTTTGATAGGACAACAGCAGGTTTTCCACCAGCTCCCTGTAATTGTCAGCTTTGGTATTCCCGAGAAAATTGGTTGTTACTAACCGGAAAGCATTCCACGCTGTCTTCTCCTCACCACCTAGGATACGGTCGAACTCATCTCTAAGAAGCTCGCGGATCTGTGGACCAACAAATACACCCTACTTGATTTTTGCTTCACTGAGCTTTGGGAATTTACCACCGAGGTACTTAAAAGCTGCCCCGTTTTATCCATAGCCTTAACAAAATTTTTCATGACGCCCAGTTTGATGTGTAAGGGTGGTAACAAAATCTTGCTCGATTCTACAAGTGGAGGATACTGAACATTTTTTGTTCCAGGTTCCAATGAGTGTCGGAGTGGCCAATCCTTCTTGATGTAATGAGAAGTCCTAGCCCGACTATCCCATTCACACAGAAAACAGCAATATTTAGTGTAGCCCGGCTGCAGTCCAAGCACGATAGCAACAACTTTCAAGTCACCACAAACCTGCCACTGATGTTTGTCATAGTTTATGCAGTTCAAAAGTTGCTTCATGTTGTCATATGTTTCCTTCATGTGGACTGCATGACCAACTGAAATTGATGGCAAGACGTTGCCAACATGCAACAAAACAACTTTCAGACTCAACTTCGATGAATCAATGAACAGTTTCCACTCATCAGGAATAATATTGAGAGCTGCCATCAGACCATCGATGTCGTTGCAAGCTACAAGGTCACCTTCCATGATGAAGAATGGGACAAAATCTTTTTGACGGTCACGAAACTTACACACTCTAACATTTTCAGCGAGGAGATTCCACTGCTGCAATCTGGAGCCCAACAGCTCTGCCTTACTCTTTGGCAGTTCTAAATCTCTGATAAGGTCGTTTAATTCATGCTGAGTTATCATGTGCGGTTTAGAAGATGTCAAGTTATAAACAAATTCAGGGTCTTGTGAAGTTGAAGGCTCACAGGTTTCGCAGGTTCCTTCATTCTCCTCGTCCTCTGACTCCAAGGAGAATGAGTGTGGGGGGCTCAGGAACGGGTAGTCCTTCGCCGTGAGGTACCGGGCGTATAGCAGAGGGTATATTTGGATATTGTAAACTCCACTTTTTCTTCTTGCAAATACCTTTCTTGACTGGAGGCACCATGCAGAAGTAACAATTGCTGACATGACCTGTTGGTTCCCTCCACACCATTGGCACTGCAAAAGGCATAGATTTCCTTTTCCGATTCACCCACTGGCGAAGGTTTGTTGCACAAGTATTGCAGCATATGTGTGGGGCCCAGCTCTTGTCCTGATCTCCAATCTTACAGCCAAAATAAAGGTGATAGGCTTTCCTAATCACGGCGGTTATAGCACGCTTTTGTGATGCAAAAGTCAATTCTCCACAAACATAACAAGTTATCTACACTGTTCACGCAATTACGAGGCATCTTTGTTCAAATTAGGCTGAAAAAATTCAGTTTCAAAAGCAAACACTAAAAAGAGTTTGACAAGGGTGCACTGTATGACTTCCGCGAATGAACTGATGCTGTGGCGTAATATGTAGACGCCTGTGACACATCGACGCCTTGACTCTACTGCGCATGCGCGTAGTTATATATTTTTTATTTTTATAAATTAATGTAATTACATTGCATTTTAATAATTTTAAATTAGGTAAGGTTAAGTTAGGTTAGTATTCCATTTATATTAATATCAAAAACATTATGGGAAGAAAAATCATTTAGTTACTGAAAAAGGATATGGTTTCAATGACGCAATCTACCCATCACTAGTAACCACGACTTCCTTTGGATTCGTCAGCCAGACTCTGTCCTGAACGGACGCATTTCCTGAGCTCTCTCATATTGCATCTACTTTTGAATATTGCTGAGAATTTTACTTTTGGAAAGTTTTGAATTTTATATACTTGCGTTTATATTCACGTTGTTATAGTTAAGGGTTCTTTTGCATTATCCTCCCAACACTAATTTTTTTATATAATGTTGGTTTGGTTTTGGTTATGGTACTTTATTTTCCTTCCATTATAAAAAAAAAATTAGTGTTGGGATTAGGTTAGGTTAGGTTAGGTTAGGTTAGGTTAAAAACAGCCCGCCGCAAGTGTTTTGCTAACGTACTTTATTTTCCTTCCATTATAAAAAAAAATTAGTGTTGGGAGGATAATGCAAAAGTACCTAGTTAAGTAATTGAATATTAGTGGTTTTTAGCGATTTAGAAGTTTTCATAGCGTGCCGGCTTAATTTAACTTAAACTTGTGACTGTTTAAACTAATTTTTAACTGCGCGATGCCGTCGCAGAAAGCGTCGTGTGTTAGGTGTAGGGTAAACCGGTGGTATTCGGAATTTAAAGATTATAACGGCGGTCCTATGGCGATTACCGAGAGATCAGTTTGTTTCTTTTGCGAGTTAATGGAGAAAATAGTTAACATAAAACGCAGTGTACGTGAGGTTAGGCCTGTTCAAAAATCAACTTTTTCTTATTTTCATAGGTTTCTGTACATTTTCCCATGCTTTTTGACCTGAAAAAGCCGGAAATCACAACTATTTTGACCTAGGATGTTGGGAAGCATTGCCGCATGGAGCTTTAAATTTTCTGCCTTGAAATCGGCCAAAGCGCCAATTCCGGGGTCCCTTGAATTATGTTTTGCACTTTAACTTTTGATCTAAACAAGATAGAGCAACAAATTAGGTATCAAATGAAAGAGCATAAAATTAATAAATAATAATAATAATAATAATAATAATAATAATAATAATAAATAAATAATAATTAATAATAATAATAATAATAATAATAATTATCTATCATTTTTCAAGAAACAACAGAAACTCAATCAGAATCTAGAAAACCATCTACAAGTTACAACTTCACAATGGCATTAAGCAAGGAGCTGAGGGAGCTCCGTGGGCGCACAGTTGATATCTCAGAACCTCCACGTACTGTCCACAGGCAGGTGTCAACTGGGCCATCTACCAGATCTCTCACTGAAACTTTCCTGGTTGGATACCCTTCAGCTTTTATCAGTGGTTCCCAGCTTCCCACCAACAGAGAGGCATTCCAGTATTTCCTTAATCTTCAGAATTTACCGGAAAATGCAGGGAGGCCCATGGTTCAAGACCTTGCATATGAAACAGTTGAATCTATCATCCCATTCTGGCAGATGGCTAGGATCAAGACAATGACCAAGTACAACGCAATGAAGCTCTTCATGAAACTACATGAGAAACATCGTGCTCTGGTGAAAAGCAAAGGAAGAGCAAGTAACCCTGGAGGAAAAAGAGGAGCATTTGTGCTGGAATTAGACAGCCTGTTCGATATAGGAGCTCCAGATGCAATCCAGGAAATACAGAACAACAGACTGTTATCCAGAGAGAAGAAAGATGAGGATATCAGGTTCTACGAAGACCAAAAGACTGAGAGGAAAGGTCATATGTCTGGTCATGACAAGATTTTTGAGACAAGATCCCTGCAGCAAGCAGCGAGGAATGAAAGACTGCAGCATAGACAAGAACAAGGTAAAACTAATTACTTTGAACGTTACAAAAAGTTTTAAGTTTTACTCCATTGCGATATTTAGCATGTACTTAACAATTACTGTCTTAACATGTTGTACTATTTTACAGCTGCAGCAGAACAAGAGGCAGTTGTTCATGTGGATGACATTACCTGGGGTGACTCAACTGACAACGACGCTAACACAGAGGACATGGATTACCATCAGCCTCGTCCTGGATGTTCTCACCATCAAGACACTGTGACTAGTGTGACTTTGACGTTTCCAAGGAAGGTCATGGAATGTGATGTCATCTGCAATACAGCTGATCGTCTTGGTTTATCAGACAATCAAGTTACTGCCATGGTTTCTGCCACCTTGAAAGCTGGAGGGGCTGATCTGGATAACTTCGTCATCTCAACCTCAACAACACGTCGCAACAGAATGCTGTCCAGGTATAATATCAGCCAGAGTCACGTGTCAAGTTTTGTGAAAACCCCCACAGTACGCTGCCTTACACTGGGATGGAAAGTTGCTCAAAGATGTCTTGGGCAGTGAACCTGGAAGTACCTCAGAGACTTTAGCTGTGCTAGTGTCTGGTCCACCTTCATACACTGAAGGAAAGTTATTGGGAGTACCTGTCATCGACAATTCTTCTGGCACAGCTCAGGCTGAGGCTTCAATGGATTTACTGGAGACATGGGAACTTACGGATAATGTTACTGCCCTTGTTTTTGACACTACATCCAGTAACAGTGGAGTTCACAGAGGAGCTGCCAAACTGCTAGAGAAAATGCTGAACAAAAAGGTGTTTATCTGGCCTGTCGACATCACATCCTGGAAATCCTAGTAGGAGCAGTTTGGGAGAAGCTGTTTGGGAAGGTGAAGGGGCCAGATAATCCCTGGTTTGAGCATCTGAAGGATGTTTGGACGGACTTGTCCAAGGAAAACCCAAAGATGCTGACTATCAACAGCAAATGGCTGAAGGAAAAGAAGAAGAACAGTGAAGAAATACTCCAAGACATTCTAACAGCAGAAAGGCTTCCAAGAGCCGACTACAGGGAAATGGCTGAACTGACAGTCATTGTTCTTGGAGGAACGCCTCCTCGAGGTATTCACTGGAGTCGACCAGGCGCCATTCATCAGGCCAGATGGATGGCCAGAAACCTGTACTCCATGAAATGCTGATGTTTGCAGATCAACTTGAGTACGACGAAGACACTGTATCAAGCTGGAAAGACTCAACACCTTCCTTGCGCTGTTCTACACTCCTGTATGGATGATGTCAATGTCTGCTGCAGATGCTCCCGTGAATGATCTAAGTCTAATCCAGGACATGTTGAAGTACAAGAAAACTGACCCAGAGCTTGCTGATGCAGTACTTAATAAGATGGAAAACCAGAAATGGTACCTGACGCAGGAAGTCGTGCCATTTGCCCTGTTCAGCAGTAGATTGAGTGACACATTGAAGCACGACATTGCTGCCCAGTTACATGCCACTGAGAAGCCAGACAGCTTCAGAACAGGAAAGCCTCTATTCCAGAGAGTCACAGCTAAGACCACCCTGGTTGATCTCATTGGCCCAGAATCACATTTCCTGCTGGACACACTGAACATTGGATCCGAGTGGCTTCTGGAACCTGTCACGTCTTGGCCACAGAATGAGGACTACAGAAAAGCGTTGGACTATGTTAAGAATCTGAAAGCGGTGAATGACATTGCTGAACGTGGTGTCAAGATGATGAGCGACTTTGCAAATGTCATAACAACAGATGCCAAGCAAAGGACTATCTCCTTCAAGCTGTGGAGTTCAACAGACGCCGCTTTGACAGCTTCAAGAAACAAACTCTCAACAACTGACTGTGTAAATGTCATTATGAAATTAATCATCATGTAATGCTTTCACTTCTTGATCGATTAGACTTGTGACAAAATGTTAATCTCAAATTTGTGTCATGAATAAGGCGCCTTGTCTGCCTTGAGTGTGAGAAAACGAATTTTGTGATATTTCTGAATCTTTGTATGTACCAATGTGCCATTTCTTGTTCCAAGACTATCATAATTGTATAAGTTAGAAAGAGGATTAAAAACACTTTAATTTGGTGCCTATTTTGTTGCTCTATCTTGTTTAGATAAAAAGTTATAGTGCAAACATGATTCAAGGGACCCCGGAACTGGTGCTTTTGGCCGATTTCAAGGCAGAAAACTTAAAGCTCCATGCGGCAATGCTTCCCAACAACCTAGGTCAAAATGGTTGTGATTTCGGCCTTTTCAGGTCAAAATGCATGGGAAAAAGTACAGAAACCTATGAAAATAAGAAAAAGTTGATTTTTGAACAGGGCTAACGTGAGGTAGCGGAAAGACTTGCAACGCTTGATGAGGGCAGGGGTAGGTAGGGCTACGGTTGACGGAAGCCGAACCAATACTAACGTTGAAGACGTTAGTAATTTGAAGGGTGAGGTGCGTAACCTAGTTTCTAGTTTAGGTAGCTTGTCGGGAAGGTTGGATAGAGTTGAGGAAGGGGTTAAGGTTAGTCCGAGAGTAGTAGATGGGGAGGGATTTAGAGAAGTTAAGGGTTGGGCTAGGCCGCGTACGTTAGGTGATAGGAATCCCCCCCTATCGAGGTTTCGAACCCTTTCGCCCATTTGGAAAGGGACGTGAATGACGGGGAAACTATTTTAATTGGGGATTCTTTAGTGCGCCTCATGGACAAAGAGTTCGTTGAACGGCATCCAACCAAGAGGAGGAGGGTCTGTCTCCCAGGGGCCAGGGTTGACAGAGTTAGAGACGAAGAGGATAGGATTGACGTTGCCTGCCGTCACTCGATGTTGGTGACGATGGTAGGAGGCAACGACTCGTATAGGCCCGATACGAGAGTGCCTGACCTTTTGGAGAGATATAGGGGGTTAATTAGGTCCCTGAAGGCGAGGTCAGATAGGTCTTTAGTTCTAGGTATTACCCCTAGGCACGGGTTGGGTCTTAGAATTACGTCAAAAACAATATTTTTGAATAACAAATTAGAAGAGATTTGTGCTGAGGAAAGTGTACCCTTCGTAAAGCTGTGGTCCAAATTCAATGATCCTAGCCTTTTTATAAAAGATGGGGTGCATTTTAATGAAATAGGTAATGCTAGGCTAGGTAGGTTGATAGACGAAAACGTGCGAAAGCTGTATAGGTCGAAGCCTTCTTTAACGTTGTGGGTCCGGGGAACGCGGGCCCGACGTGAAAAATTTTAAAAGCGGGCCCGTGGTAAAAAATAACTTAAACGTCTTTTATTGTAACGCGCGTAGTATTAGAAATAAATTAAATGAATTTAAGGCGATAATTTATTCCGGCAACTACGATATAGTTGCTATCACTGAAACTTGGTTAAATACCGTGACTCGGGACTTGTTGGGGGAACTTGATATACCGGGTTTTAAACTCTTTACTAAATAGGTTACATAGGTTTGGTGGCGGCGTTTTGCTGTACATTCGTAATTCCCTTAGGGCTATCGAGGTTAAGTTAGATTTTCCGGCAGCAATTAATGCGATATTGTTGAAGTTAGGGCGCGTAGTATTAGTTTTAATTTTGTTGTTGTTTATAGACCTCCCGTTCAACCCCTCGATACAGATACTAGATTTTACTCACTTGGTAACTTTATTGACAATCGGAATAGTATAATTGTCGGAGACTTTAACTGCCCTAATGTTAATTACGAGACTTTTACTGGTAATGAGGAGGGTTTGAGATTGATTGAGTTTATGGAGATAATTTTTTACGACAGATAGTTACCGAACCAACACGCGGTGACAATATTTTAGATTTGGTGATGACGAACGGCGAAAATAGTCGAAGGTTTAGAAGTAGGCGAGAGTTTAGGATGTAGTGATCATCAAATTCTTAGGTTTAAGTTATTGATAGAAAACACTAAGGATAGTAACGTAATAGAAGTCCCTGACTTTCGTAGGGCTAATTTTGATAGTTTTGCGGATAGGATGAGAGTAGTGGACTGGGATAACTTATTTATGGGTAATGACACAAATTCGCATTGGGTGGCGTTTAAAGAAAGTTTTAGGAATATTGAAAGGGAGTTTATTTCTCGTAGGCCCAAGCGCGCTAGAAATCATGGTAGGCCCAAGTGGTGGACTAGGGAAATAGGCGAGTTCATAAACGAGCGCAATAGAGCGTATAGACTTAATAAGCGCAATGGCACGGCAGCTAACTTTAATAGATATATCGAGCTTAGACTTCAGGTTAAAAGATCAGTTAGGAATGCTAAGCGTAATTTAGAGATACTTATAGCTGCGGATAGTAAACATAATCCAAAAAGGTTTTTTGAATACGTCAATAATCGTAAACTGATAAGAGGCAACATAGGCCCTCTAGTGGATGTTAATGTCGCTCTGGCTTCTGACGCTCAGGCGATGGCGGGTATTTTCAATAACTTTTTTGCGACAGTTTTTACTGTAGAAGACGTAAATAATGTCCCCGACGTGGACGATATCGTTCGATTTAGTAGCGAGACTATTTTGGATGAAATAACTGTTTACGAGGGTGAGATTGCGCATTATATCCATAGGCTAAAAGTCAGCAAGGCTCCAGGCCCTGACGCTTTTTATCCCAGACATTTGAAAGATTTGAAAGACGTTATCGTAGGCCCCTTAACGAAGATTTTTAATCAGTCACTCGAAACGGGATTATTCCTGAAGACTTCAAATTAGCTAACGTCACGCCTATTTTTAAAAAAGGCGACCGAGCAGTAGCTAGAAATTATAGGCCCATTAGCTTAACGTCAATTGTCGGTAAACTTTTGGAATCCGTAGTTAGGGATCGTATCATCGATCACTTAGAAAGTAGAGATTTGATTAATAGTAGTCAGCATGGGTTTCGACGCCATAGATTTTGTTTAACTAATTTGTTAGAATTTTATAACGAAATAGTGCGCGAATACGATAGGCAGAGAGCGGCTGACGTTATTTATTTAGATTTTAAAAAGGCGTTCGATACACTTCCGCATAGGAGATTAATTGCGAAGGTCAAAGCGCATGGTATACGCGGTCAGGTAGCTAACTGGTTAGAAGAATGGCTTCGTGCTAGGAGGCAGAGGGTGGTAGTTAATGGTAGTGAATCGGGGTGGTTGGATGTAGGTAGCGGTGTCCCACAGGGTTCACTGTTAGGCCCATTGCTATTCGTAATTTACATTAACGACATAGATGTAGGATTGACTAGTAACGTGTCAAAATTCGCGGACGATACTAAAATAGGCGGTAAGGTTGTTAACGAGGACGATAGAAATAGGCTCCAAGACGATGTAAATAGGATTATGGAGTGGACGGATAAGTGGCAGATGCAATTTAACGTAGACAAATGTAATGTTTTGCATGTAGGTTCTCGTAACAATAATTACACGTACACGATGGATGATAGGGAGTTGGCGAGCGTTGACGAGGAAGTAGATTTAGGCGTACGCTTATCTAAGGATTTAAAGGTTAGTAACCAGTGCCTGGAGTCTTGCGCAAAAGCTAATAGGATGTTAGGCTTCATATCGCGTAATTTCGAATTTAAATCGAAGGATATTATATTACCCCTTTACAAGTACCTAGTCAGGCCTCATTTAGAATATGCCGTTCAGTTTTGGTGCCCGTACTTGCGTGAGGATATTGATAGGTTAGAAAGGGTTCAGCGTCGTGCCACGAAACTAATTCCGTCATTGCGCAACAAGCCTTATGAAGATAGGCTTTTTGAAGTTTTCAAAATCGTTAATAACATCGATAACGTAAATTTTGACAAATTGTTCACTTTCGATAATAGTAATACTCGTAATAACGGATTTACGTTGCGTGGCAGACGTTTCATTACTAATATCGCTAAAAACTTCTTTACGTTTAAAGTAATTGATAAATGGAATAATCTTCCCGCGCCCGTCGTGAACTCTACCAGCGTTAATGTGTTTAAGAACCGTCTTGACAGACATTTTAAAAATATTAACGTTGTTTAAAATAAAAAAAAAATTAGCAACAGGAGCTCTGGGGGTGGTGGTCGAGGATGAGTCTGTTGACGATTAATGCCAGCTTGTGACATGCCAGCGTGTGATGCCAGCAATAAAATTATTAAAAAAAAAAAATTAGACTTACACGAACGTAGATGTAGCTCGTAGCGTAAACTAACCCACTTTTTGTTTAACTTTACCTACTTTTTTTTTTCCCCTTATCCTCTCCTTACATTGCATGTCTGTAACTCTCTTTTCAGTTAAGACTGTGTTTGCATAGTTTGTAAGCGTTCTTATTTTACTTCTTTTCATCTTTCACCCCTCTACTATTCTCTCCGACTATTTTTCCGACTTGTCGGCAGTGGCCGGCGGATGATGATAGTGAGTCTTTTTACTCTTTTTCTGAATGAATGTTAACCCACGAGTGATAGGTGTTCCTCCTTACTTAACCCCTTATTCTCTTCTCTTCTCTTAACCGCCTACTCTTTCCCTTCTTTCGGGCTAACCTTAGAGTGGATCTTAGGGTCTTTGTTAGCCTTACTTTCTGGAGATCTGTAGATGTTAAAATGATCCAATATATTTCTTAATAAATAATTTACAAATACATAATGTAATAGATAAATTGAAAATTACATTTTATTGTATATATATGTATATATTTACATTAATTTATTAAAATAAAAGAAATATAACTACGCGCATGCGCAATAGAGTCAATGCGTCGATGTGTCACAGGGTCTACATATTACGCGACAGATGCAGTCCAGTTCGTAGGGTGCAGGGTTGCCTGATATCTTTATAAATAGAGCCAATTGGCAATTTTAGGCATCATTTTCGTATTCAGTGACCCAAAATTAGTAAAGATTGACTACTTTTATTTTCGAAGCATTTTGGCTGTAGACCAGTGTAATTTGTCATGATTAACACGATCAAATGTTTTAAAGGCATCCAGGAAACACAAAAATACATTAGAATCTAGAGTTTGGTACTTACAGACCATTTCCTTCAACGCATACACACACATATCAGTACTGTGTTTCTTTTTAAAACCAAATTGGTTATCACTAGTATACAGGTAACATTCAAGTCTATTAATGAGTATATATTCAAACACCTTAGACATAATACTGGCCAAGGCTAATGGCCTATAATTATCTTTACTGTTAATTTTATCCTTCTTATCTTTTAGTACTGGCACCAAAACAACGGATATCATTGTATCCGGCAAAACACCATGTATGAGTAAACCTGTAAAGCACAAAGCTAACAGAGTAGGGTGTGTCAATTTTAGTAAAGTCAACAATTCAAAAACTACTAATGCTCAAATGATGTCATATTATCTAACAAACTTAGAAATATCTTATATGTTCTTTAAAAAAGCAATTTACCTACTTACGTATATTTGACCATAAAGGTTTGAAATATAACCTAAATATGACTGTAGCATCGTATATCAATGTGCCATTGATATGTATGGTCAACTTTGGTTATTTTTGGTGTGCAGTATGGTTTCTAAGTTTCACAGAGTCACAAATGCTGAAGTTTTGATTGCGAATGCATGTGTTTTCCCTCCTTTTTGACAATTTTGATTACTTCGTAATGTAAATATTGTGTAATTCAAATTATTCGAAATGTTATGTGTGACCTAAACTTTCTGTATATTTTGATATGATAGATATATGAAATTGTCATTACTTTGAATAATTAAGTCTTGTACCTATAACAACACAACCTTTTATCTGAGCTTATAGGAAGATATTAAGAATTTTAATTAACTTAATTTTATGTAATCATAATCAGTAGGCCTATCCAAATTTCAATGACATTTCTTTTGTTCATAGGTCCACAGGATGAGTCAGAAAGAAATCAGAACCCGAAGCAAATCAAGTTGTCACCTAAGTCATTTAGTGGGGACTGAGAGGGAACTTCCCTCTGCTGAGATGGCCACAGCCAGAGATCTGCTGAGGTATGGTTTGTTGAGGAGAGAGATGAGTGAGGAAGACAGGAGGAATTACCCAGTTAATGACCCGATTAACAATGGCATTGTTCCAGGGCTACTGGCTCAGTGGAGAAAGGCCAACGCTCTATTCACAGGACCTGTAATCAACACTGAGGGCAGGATCAGGGCTAAAGTGAAGGCACTGTGGGATGAGGCAGTGAAGGTGTCCATTGGCAATGTGAAGCTAGAGGTCAAAGATAGGTTAATGATAAAACTGGACAAATTGGTGGACATCCTGACCTGTCACTGTGTGATCAGGAGCTGCAGTGAGCTTGGGTGCAACCCTGTCTGCAACAGTGAGGTTCACATTGACTGCAGCTGCAGGAGCGAGCAGAAGATACCAGTGCAGGAGCTTGCCTTCATTAAAGGTCAGAGAGAAAAGGTGGGAAGTGTGGGGGCACACCAGATGGGTTTAGCTAATCACCCTGAGACCAAGAGACAGGAAGCAGTACTGCAGAGACAGGAGCAGAGAAGGAAAGCCGAGGAGAAGAGGAGGAGGAAGGCAGAGGAGTCAGCCAAGAAAGAAGAGGAGTTGAGGGAGGAGACACTGCTGGAGATGGAGTTGGAGGAGACTGGAGATATACTGGAGGAGGCAGGGAGGAGAGAGGAGGACGAAGGCTTCATACCAGAGGCTGCGACAACTTCTTCTTTGCCTGTGGCTAAGAAGAAGAAATACAACACTGACGATATCACCAACATAGCTCTGGCTAGCTTGAGACATCACACTGGGTTGAGAGAGACTGCAGAGATTGCCACTGCTGCCTGGATTGATGCTGGTCTTATCACAGAGTTTGACACAGCACTGGTGATTGATCACAACAAGGTGAGGAGGGCTCAGGAGAGACTGACTAAGGAGCTGGTCAAGAAGTTTGATGAAGAGATTAGTGAAAATGGCATCACCTGTATCTTCTTTGATGGGGAAAGAGATGACACCAGTGATGATGGGAGCTGAGGGCAGTGACAGACAGTTTCCTGGCCTTATTAAGGAAGAACACTACACAGTGTGCAATGAACCAGGTGGGAAATATTTGTAGCATTTTGTACCAGAGGAAGCTGCAAAGGAGAGAAATCATGCTGAGGTCATTGCTGATCATCTGATGAACTAGCTAAGAGAGAGAGGAGCAGACCAGACACTTTTGGCAATAGGAGGTGACAGTAGTATGTGAATACTGGCTGGGAAGGAGGAGTAATGCATTATGTGGAGGCCAAGCTTAGCAGGAAGTTGGTGTGGATTGTCTGACTTGCACACTGGGGAGCTGAGTCTCAGACACCTGGTGACTGCACTGGATGGCAAGACATTGAGCAATAACAAGTGGTCTGGGCCCCTAGGGAAGATGTTAGACACTGCTACTGAGCAGGATATCAACCCAAACTTCACGAGGATCACTGTTGGTCCTTCTCTACCCCATCTCAGTCAGGAGGTAGTCAAGGACCTCAGCACAGACCAATCATATGGCTACAGAATCATCACTGCCATCAGATCCGGAGAGGTACCTCAGAGTCTAGCTCTCCTGGAGATTGGGCCAGTCTGTCACAGTAGGTGGGTCACCACGGCTCTAAGGTTCTGCAGATTGTGGATTTCCAAACATTCATAGTGGGAGTCTACATGCCAAACTGGGTCAACATCAAGTTAAATCACAGCTGGGTGGAGGGTCCCAGGCATGTACTGTACCAGCTGGAGCTGCTCAGTAGTCAGAAGAAGGAGGTGATAGGAATAGTGATGCCTACAGTGAAGTGATCAACCTGGTATGCACAATCTGAGGCTGTGCTCCAGTACATGCTGTGCAGTGAGGTTGAGGAAGAGAGGAGGGAGGCAGTGAAGAGGATACTGGAAATCAGAGGTGAAGGAGATGAGGACACACAGGTAGGAGACTGCAGTGTCAGACCCAGGAAGCCTCTTGACATCAACTCAGATGCCACCAAACTCTCGGAGCTTATTGACTGGAACTCTCGCGTGACTGAGCCTCTTCTGACCTGCTCCATCACCACTGCTGCAATCAAGGAGTTTCTGGATAGACCAATGGAAGTTCCTGCATGGCCCTCACACACAGTCAGTAGAGAGGTATGTAGCACTGAAGTAGCACAACATGTTTACTCACAAGAGAGGATGGAGGCATACATCAGTGGCCAGGTGGCCAGTAGGGAGCTCATGTCCAGGAACAAGAGCAAGGCAGACATGGCATCCTTGGCAAAAGTTCAAGAAACCTATCTATATTTCTAAGTTTTAATATTGAAATACAATCAAAATGTCTTTAATTGTATGTTATGTATGTAAAATGTAGTTATATACAATAAAAAAAATACTTGCAAAAATTGCTGATTTTTTGTAAACTTCAACTTCAAATATAAGTAGCTAGGACTAGTCAAATCTGGATTCTAAAGCCATATTTCGGTTTAGCACATAAAAATGCATCATTTGGTCACAAGTAGCCTTTGAAAATCTAAAGATTTCACTTTGCTCCCTAAAATTGACACCCTACAGTGTCACGTTCTAACGGAATAATGATGCTGTTTTAGACGTGTGTGCAAATCCTTTCCCGCCTGTCCAATGTAAAAGGAATCACATTGTTTACAACCAATTTTATAGATAATGCCTGAATTATTAGTAGGACTAGTTTTTACTATGATATTTTTCACAATATTTTCATATAAAAGTACTACTGTATATATATATATCAGTGGCGTGCGGTGGGTACGTCTACAGGGTAAGCAGTATTGCGTACGAGCACTCGCACTATATGTACATATTATATAATTATAGTAGCTAATGATAAGCTTTATAACTGGCTAATGGGTATGTACTGTAGACTATTCTGAAAAATATGGTACTGTCTTTAATAAGATTTTTATTAGGGTAGGCGGCGCTTACCTAGCTTACCCTGAATCAACGCCACTGATATATATGTATGTATATGTATATACTCTATATATATATATATATATATATATATATATACATATATATATATATATATATATATTATATATATAATATATAATATATATATATATATATGGGAATGAACTCAGAATGGTTCCCTGAGTTTTTTATGATCCACACAGACCGTGCATGGAACAAGGAACTCTTCTGGGATAATTAAATGCACTATAGTCCGAATAAGTAATGGTAAATGACAAATACCATAGTTTTTCTTTTTCATGATGCAAGCCCGACGTGGGCAACGGGTCTCTCGCAAAGAGGTCCCATAAATATAGCTTCCCTCACCAGCTATCTGCAAAGCAGACAGGATCTAGCTTTGGGACATGGATCTAGGGTTTAAAGCAGCCTAGCCCCACTACATTTAGAACCTCAATATAAGTAAAAGACTCGTTGCATTCACGTCGGATTGAATAAATCATAGAAAAAGGGGTAACTATTATATTTTTAGCCAAAACCAAAACTTAAACCTCAACTGGCAGAATTGAGCGTCCACTTTTCAAGGCACATAACATGTCCGTTTCATGATGGGAATGAACTCAGAATGGTTCCCTGAGTTTTTTATGATACACACAGACCGTGCATGGAACAAGGAACTCTTCTGGGATAATTAAATCCACTATACAGTAGTCCGAATAAGTAATGGTAAATGACAAATACCATAGTTTTTCTTTTTCATGATGCAAGCCCGACGTGGGCAACGGGTCTCTCGCAAAGAGGTCCCATAAATATAGCTTCCCTCACCAGCTATCTGCAAAGCAGACCCGTTGCCCACGTCGGGCTTGCATCATGAAAAAGCAAAACTATGGTATTTGTCATTTACCATTACTTATTCGGACTACTGTATAGTGGATTTAATTATCCCAGAAGAGTTCCTTGTTCCATGCACGGTCTGTGTGTATCATAAAAAACTCAGGGAACCATTCTGAGTTCATTCCCATCATGAAACGGACATGTTATGTGCCTTGAAAAGTGGACGCTCAATTCTGCCAGTTGAGGTTTAAGTTTTGGTTTTGGCTAAAAATATAATAGTTACCCCTTTTTCTATGATTTATTCAATCCGACGTGAATGCAATGAGTCTTTTACTTATATTGAGGTTCTAAATGTAGTGGGGCTAGGCTGCTTTAAACCCTAGATCCATGTCCCAAAGCTAGATCCTGTCTGCTTTGCAGATAGCTGGTGAGGGAAGCTATATTTATGGGACCTCTTTGCGAGAGACCCGTTGCCCACGTCGGGCTTGCATCATGAAAAAGAAAACTATGGTATTTGTCATTTACCATTGCTTATTCGGACTATAGTGCATTTAATTATCCCAGAAGAGTTCCTTGTTCCATGCACGGTCTGTGTGTATCTATATATATATATATATATATATGTTACTTACTTATTTTAGGTTACTATAGGTGAATTTGAACGACGGTTCAGGATCGACCTACAGTGGACCCCTCTGCAGCATCCCGCCTCATTTGCTGGATTTGGTGAAGGAGGGAATTGCTGTTTGCTCTCCTCCTACCCTCGTAGCCATACACGCATGGTTGGTCTGGGACTTTGCACAGGAATCTGTCCGGCTCGTTCTTGAAGTTATTCAGGTCGGTGTGCTGGAGATTCCTCACTTCTTTTGGTAGGACATTGAAAAGCTTTGGGCCTCTTATTTTGAGGGTATTTTCCTTCCTCGTTTTCATAGCCTCTTATCCAACCGCAGCTGGGACCGTATAAAATCTGCCTCTTCTCTCATTCCAGTTTGTTTCTATTTCATTTCTAAGGTTAGGGACAGAGCCCTCAAGTATTTTCCATATGTATATTACTCTACTGTGTACCGCTCCCGCCTTCATTCGAGAAAGTAGAGTTCCAGGGATTGTAGTCGAGATCAGTATTCTTCACCTTCCGTTTCCTCTATTGTCTCGTTTTCTGTGTGGGCTTGAGTACTGAACAATACTCAATTATTGGTACAGTAGGAGTAGACTCTTCCATAATTTGAGCATGATGTTTGCTTTTCTGCTGCGGAAGCTCCTCCAGATGATTCCCAATATTTTTCTAGCCTTTGTAATTTTTATGTCATATTGCTCTCTGAATTCTGCATCCGACGACATTATTACTCCAAGACCCCCGACTTGTGGATTTTGTGTTATCTGTTTGGCTTGCATAGTTTTGTACCCTTTTTTCTGTAGCTCCTTGTTATTACCGTATCTTAGAAGTTGGAATTTTTCTTCGTTGAACTTCCATATTGTTGTCTTCTGCCCACTGGATTAATGTTTCAATGTCGGTTTGCAATTTTCTTATGTCACCTTCGTTTAATATTTCCTTACATATATTTGTGTCATCTGCGAAGCATGGTACAATACTGTCCTTAATATCTGCATCAATATCTGCAATCATTATTATGAACAGCAAGGGAGGTAATACTGTCCCTTGTGAAACAGAGCTCACGACTTCCGAGACTTCCGATTTAACACCGTTAACCACCACTCTTTGTGTTCTTTGCGTCAAGAAATTAAATATCCATCTTCCTAGCTTCCCAGTAATTCCTGTATTCTTAAGTTTGTGTTCTATGATTCCATGATCACATTTATCGAAGACTTTAGCAAAGTCCGTATACAGGGCGTCCCAAAAAAATGTATACACACTTTAACAGCTGATAGCTCAATTGATGTTTCTTTCTTTCCAAGTTAAACCCATTAGAATTAATAATGGCAGTCAGACTAAGCTTTGAACAAAGGAAATTCATTCTACTGTAAAATGCTACTGGAAGTGTGAAAACGCAGTTGAAGTGCAAAGACAGTTTAGGAGGGAGTTTCAAACAGATCCACCAACGCGACTTACCATCACTCGAATTAGAGATAAGTTTGAAGCCGATGGAACTGTTCAGAATGTCCACAAGAAGCGTTCCGGAAGACCACGGACATCGACAAGCCCCACAAAGCAAGAAAGAGTACTGGAAACGTATCACCAAAGTCCAAGAAAATCTGTGCGGCAAGCGAGTCGTGAGGTAGGAATTTCAGAATCGTCTGTCCAACGCATTTTGAAGCGCTGTCAATGGAAAAGTTACATTCCAAGATTAGTCCATGCTATTAATGAAGATGATCCGGACCGAAGAGTGAAGTATTGCGAGTGGTACTTGGCACGATGTGGATGTGGATTGGACGAAGGGGTTTCGTAGAATACCCTCCGCGTTCACCAGACCTCACACCACTAGACTTTTTTTATGGGGATACTTAAAAGACAAAGTCTACGCTATAAAACCTGCAACAGTCGCTGAATTGAGAGCAGCCATTGAACGAGAATGCACACAAATACCAAACGAAATGTTTCGTGATGTTTGCGATTCCATTGCTTCGCGTTATCAGCAGTGCCTGGACAGGAACGGACGTCAGTTTGAAAACAGGCGTTGACAAAACAATTAAATAATGTCTGTAGATTCTATTACATTTTGAAAATGAAATGTATTTTAATAAACACTGCCTTTATAAGTATTTAAAGTGTGTATACATTTTTTTGGGACGCCCTGTATATTACATCTATGTTTTGTCCTCGACACAATATT
>JAJOZX010008305.1:82500-105000 GCA_023014485.1 Bathynomus jamesi
TTCCTGTTCTTGAAAACTGCTTTCAGCAGGTACTGTTTGTCTTCTTCCTTCGTTGTTAGGGCAGTATTGAATTTCTCGATGAGAGCGATCCCCCGTTCAGCCGAGTCGTTCACCACAGCCAGGACGCGGAACCTAGCTAGGCCTGCTTGGTAGTGCGGGTCGCTTTCCCAAGACGAAGTGGGATTTTCGACGAAGGCGCCGTTGATCCCGAGTGCGGTGAAGAGATCCTTCGTCCTCGAGGTAACGAAATCCGAAATCTTCTTTCCTTTGAAGGAGCCGAGGACGGTCTTCCCCTCCAGACGCTTCAACGCTTTCCTCGATGCCGGCTTGGCGAGGTTCTCTCGCATCCTTTGTTTCTCTTCCTGAAGAACCCCTTGATCGAAGAATGCCAAGCCGACCAGCGTCTCGGAGAAGTACCAGAGGTGTCGTTTCATGGCCGCTTGCGCTTGCTTGGCGACGACGACGATCACGGCATCTTCCTGCAGTATTTCCAGCTCCAGCAAGAACTCCAGATCCACACGTGGGGCCTGCTCTGCTCTCGTTGCACGACTCCAAGCCTTTGCGTAGGCCAGGGCGAGGAACAGACAGATTTCTGTGACTCCTTTCAGCTCCCGCCCGGTCATCCTGAACTGGTCCTGAAGGAGGTACAGCTTCAATCCGTAAATGGCTTTCGCCATCCACTGCGCATGGTGGTATGCTCCTGGCTTCCGCAGTGGCACATTGGCGACAGTCTCTTCCAGAGAAAGAGGATAACCAGTTGAAGAAGTTCTTGGTAGTCATCCCGCGGCTGACCAGAAGCCAGAGCTTCCCTCACGACAAGGACAGTTCGGTCCTTGAGACCCTGAAGAGGTCCAGCGATGCTGCAGCTATCTGAATCAATAGCAGTGGTGATAAGAGATCGGTCGATAAACCCCACTGCTCTTGGAATCTTTTCAAGATCCCAGTCTCGGGCCCAGAGGTGGGGCCCATCGAAGACCGGAAGACTTGGGCCAGGACGATTTCGTACATATGGTGCCTGCATGCTAGGTAAAGAAGTTGCTTCCCGAGACCCTCCTCAATCTTGACGCAGGCTCCCACGTGAATCCCGGTGTTTGATGCCGTTGTGTCGAATGATAACCCCCTTGATTCGTTCGGACAGGTCGTGTTCCCGCTCAAGATCAATGCAGACGCGTGCCGTCTCCGCTCCCGTGCCAGCTGGAACTTTCGGAACTCCAAGCAGCTTCTCCTGGCCGTTCCCGGTGACCAGCACAGCAATCCGGTCCACAGATCCGTCACCTGTGATTTCAGGCAGCATTTTCCCGTCCCAGTGCAACACCAAGGGCTCCTCAGGACAGAATTCTCCCTCTTGATACGCCTCTGCTGCTTGCTTCCGAAGCGACTGGCGAGCACGATACATTGTGGAAGAGGAGATGGATACCTCGTTCAAATCGTGCCCCAAGGATTGCGCGACGACGGCGTAGGACATCGCTGCATCACGATAAGAAATGTTCATCCGGTCGTACGCGACAGCCACATCCTGAGTGATGAGGTTCTTCGACCGCTTCCTCGGAGAAGGACATGAAGCAGACGTGGAGGCTGCCAAGGAGGGATCATCTTCCGCAGATGGCGACGCCGAGGACGAGGAGCTCTCTTCAAGAGTAGCAGCTTCTGTAACCGTCTTGGCCCGCTCGAATTCCCGGTGTCGTCTCTCCTCCTGCTGTTCCTCTCGACGCCTTTTTCTACTCTCCATTTGGGCCAGCTTCATGTCTGCCGATCCCATACTGCTCTCTGTTGGGTCCGCCTGCTGACTCTTGTAGAAGAGCTTGTCTTCCTCGTTTGTCATCATAGAAAGGGCATTGGAATTACCAATATCGAGGATTTCGTTCTTGAGTTCCGCCTTGAACATGTCCTCCGCAACACGACAGCGCTCCTCGGATCTGTTCCTGCTTTTCACCAACTTGTCGTAACGCTGGAGCAGAGCTTCCATTTTCCGAAGGGCGCTGTCCCGCCTCATAGTAGGGATCCTTGCTCTTTTCCAGAACACCATCACAGCATCCAAACAGAGGTTCAGACATTTTCTCCGTCCTAGGTTTTCCTGTTTTTGATGGAAGAAGCACTTTTGCAAGACTTGCAACTTCGTCGGCAGGCGGCTACCCAGGATCTCCTTATTCGGGTGTCCGATGAGCCAAACCTCTTTCTTGCTTCGAGTTGCCATGTTTATCTGCAATGAGGAAATATACGAATTAGAAAAGAGTACAAATACGCAACGGTAGACACAACGAGGACAAAACTCGACAACTGACACGAAGGATAGAGAGCAGTGCACCCTTCCGTCAGGAAGCAAGGCGGTCGACTAACACTAGAACAGCTGAAATTAGAAATACCTAAGCAATCTGAAGCGTCAAATCTCGGGACCCCTAAACGTATTCTGATCTGGTTGAAACCTGTTCAAACAGGTTTCCTCGGCAAAAGGAACAGGGGCATCAATGTGGATTGAACTTCCTTCCACTTCATCCATCAACCACACTGCCGTGAAACACCCTAATATATATATATATATATTATATATATATATATACTGTATATACATATATATATATATTGAAGAAATGAAGGTCGCAATTTGTTTCCGTCCATTTTCGGTAGATGTTTTTTGAGTCTTTGTACCTCTTCAACGTGGCTCGGTCGTATCTTTCTATGATAACTTGATTGAAGGGTTTGTTCTTAGGGAAACGTAGCTTAGCGAGGAATAAGAGGACGAAGAGATGGTACATGTTTATTTACAAACGTTTCGGAAATTTTCATTTTCCATCATCAGTGCTAAAATTATAAAAGCAGATAAAAAATTAATAAATATAATGAACGGAAACTTATACAATATATTTAAATAAACGTGTGATATTAATGGTGTTTATATTTAAGTAATTAAAATTTATAATAAAATAATAGAAAATATAGAAGAGTGATCAATCGTCAAATATAAAGTAAAAGCGAACAAAATTGAGGAGTCTTACCAGGTTGTTATTGGCGGGGTAAGGGGACTGATTTAGCAGAGGGTTGAAAATGAATGGTTGTTGGAAGGGGTCCATGTTAGAAGAGTTGGAGCCAGACGGAGCGGTGGTGAATTTCTTCTGAATGGCAGGATATGACAGTTTATTTGGCTATGTTTAAGTTAAAGGAAGAACTGTAGTCGTTGAGAGTTGGTTTAATACTGAGGATGTGTAGGGACTCCAGAATGCGAAGGTCGGTTAGATGGTTGGTTGTGTTGATAATTTTGAAATTGGAGGGAAGTAGTGGGTGGTTGTGAAGGTGGAATTGATCACTTATTGCCGATTTAGAGGGTTTATTTAAGGGTTGCGATGTTCTGATAGAAATACCGCGATGCTCGTGTACATTGATTTGATACTGGCGAATGGTGCTGCCAAAATAGTTCGCTTTGCAGCGAACACAGTTAAAAACGTAGATGATGGACGAAGCAAGGGCGTGAGGTGTTTTTTCTTTGTGGTTGAAGTATGATTTGATGCTATTATTGTTGGTGAAAACGAATTGAAATTTAATTTGGGACTAAAGAGAGGTGAGTAGGAGGCGGAGTTCTGAAAGTATTTTGTGGCTGATATGGTCGTAACAGGGAAATGAAAAGTATTGTACGTCTTTTTTAACGGTGGGAACTTTAAGGGGGAGTTGATAAATATTATTAAGAAAATTTATGGTTAAAAATTGTAAAAGACGTTTTGAATTCTATTTTGTTGTGGAGGGATAAGTACGAAGCGCAAACATGATAGGCGCGGTAGATTAAAATTTTGACGCTGTTTATTTTATATGGCGAAGGGGTGTGCTTTACGTAATTAGTACCTAGGCCTCTGTATGTGAGTTTTCGATATATGGAGGTGCTGAATTTGTTGTTTTGTTTAGTTATCGTTATATCTAGGAAGGGTAGGGTGTTATTGGATTCGTCTTCTTTGGTGAACTTAATGTTTTTGTGTTGGAAATTAAAATAGTTAAGAAAAAGGGGGGCGTGTTTGACATTGTGAAAAAGGAGAAAGGTGTCGTCAACATACCTTTTATATAGGTGTGGTTTATAGTGGGTGGGGAAATGGAGTAGCCAGTTATTTTCATGGTGACTGAAAAAGATGTTGGCTAAAGTGGCACTTAAAGGGGACCCCATCGCTAGTGAATCGGTTTGTTGATAAAGTTGTTGATTAAAAAAGAAATAAGTGTCTGAAGCTGTAAGCGTTAGCAGTTTGGTGAATTCTTGTTTTGTTAAATTAAGGACTGTGTTCAGAGTGTTGGCAAATAGTTTAATACAGATGTCGATGGCTTTTTTAATTGGAACGTTGGTGTAAAGGGATACTATGTCGAAAGTATGCATACGGAGGTTATTTGAATTATTTATGATCAGTATTTCTTTAGCGAATTCATAGGAATTGGTGACAGAATATTCGTTTTGGGTTAGGGGGGGTTAAGGTGGGGATTAGGAATTTTGCTAGTTTGTAATTGTGGGTGGTGTAGGCCGAAAGGATGGGTCTAATGGGTAAGTTGGGTTTGAGTATTTTGGGGAGGCCGTAAAGAGTACCTGGGGACAATGTTCACTCTAAGGTGTGCGCGCGCACGCGCGCACACGCGTTGTGAAACCCGCGCACACAGCAAAATAAAATGCGCACAGGCTCAAGCGTATCATGAGTCACGACAGTAAATGAAGTAATTTAAAAAATGTACCGTCACACAAGGTCTGACCATTTGCATCAACATACTCTATAGTCGCTCTTTTAAGTATTAACCCCTTCCGCCCGACTTCGCTGACGTCCGCGCAATTGCGCAATACGGATTTTTGTATTTTTTTTCTTTTATACATTAACGCATTGAATATAAACCTTCTCTTTCTTATTTTTGCATAAAAACGAATAGTAATTATCTCATAATTCATAAAAAATAAAATTATTTTTTATTTTATTCCTATTTTGTGAATGGATAAAATCATGTACAGTATTAATCTTGATAGTCCATTTTAAATTGCTAAATGCTAAAAATTGTTTTGAGAAATGATAACTAAAATAGTCATTTTCAATTAATGTTATTTTTATTTTATTTCTTTATTTTGTTGAATTTTATTTTACTATTTTTTATTTTATTCATATTTTTAGAATGGATAAAATGTTTTCTTTTTTAAGAATATATAATATCGTAAACAGTTATTTTAATATCCATTTAATAGTACTGTAATGATCAAGGTATCACCTTATGGAAATAATAATTATTAAGTATTTAATATTTAAATATATATTTCATTTTGAAGATAATAGCGCTCAGAAAAGTTTGCACAATTTTTGGATCAAGTAAAGATAAGCACCCCCAGCCTTCTTTAATTAGCCTTATAAGGCTAACTAACGAAAATATCACGACCTAACCTAACCAATCGTTAAGTCAACTGTACGCCCTTGACGATTGGTTAGGTTAGGTCGTGATATTTTCGTTAGTTACCCTTATAAGGCTAATTAAAGAAGGCTGGGGGTGCTTATCTTTACTTGATCCCAATTTTTTACCATGAATCTAAATGTATGCACAACGAAAATTTCTTGCGCACACAGACTAAAAAAAATTAGAGGGAACACTGCCTGGGGATGAGCCGGAAGAACGTACTTGGTTGTAAATGCTTTCCGAAATTTTATTCTGATCGTATATTTTTCTGAGGAAACGGTTGATTTTGTCTTCAAGTTTTAGGTAAAGTGTTAAGGGATTGTCATTAATCTTTTTGAATTTGGTGGAATCGTTGAGAACGTTGTTAACCTTATTAATGTAATCCGATTTATTAAGAAGGACGGTGCCTTTACCTTTGTCAAGGCGTGAGATAATGATGGAGTCGTCTTTAGATAGTTCTCTAAGGCAGGAGAGGTCTTT
This sequence comes from Bathynomus jamesi, assembly GCA_023014485.1. NCBI lineage: Eukaryota > Metazoa > Arthropoda > Malacostraca > Isopoda > Cirolanidae > Bathynomus > Bathynomus jamesi. Next base: position 88,375 of record JAJOZX010008305.1, read on the forward strand.
TCTATTGATTAGGGGGGAAAAACCTTCGTGAGGTTTAAAATTATAAGTGTTTATTTGCGATGTGGGTAATTGAAGACTTTAAGAATGGAAGTTTTGTCTCATCAACTATTGGAAATTGTTTTAAACTATGAAAGAGTTTTTCGAATGATAAAAAGTGTTTAAAATAGTTTATCTTAAAATTTGGTAATTTAAAATCTACTGTAGGCTTAAGGAGAGGAGTCCTCCCCCCTTAAAGTTCCCACCGTTGAAAAAGACGTACAATACTTTTCATTTCCCGATTACGACCATATCAGCCACAAAATACTTTCAGAACTCCGCCTTTTACTCACCCCTCTTTAGCCCCAAATTAACTTTCAATTCGTTTTCACCAACAATAATAGTATCAAATCATACTTCAACCACAAAGAAAAACACCTCAGCCCCTTGCTTTGTCCATCATCTACGCTTTCAACTGTGTTCGCTGCAAAGCGAACTATATTGGCAGCACCATTCGCAGTATATATATATATATATATATATATATATATATATATATATATATACCGGGTGGACCAAAAAAACTATTACCCAACTTTTGAAAAAATATTGTGGTTCACACTCTATATTAATCTTTGGTGCTCAATTGAAAGGCGTTCAATGTCAGCAACTGATACTTTCAGATGACAGTCAGTTTCTTCATAAATAATTAATTTTCCTAATTTTTACACAAAAAAATTTCAGACCATTATTCTGCTATAGTTGGTGAACAAGTTATAACATAATGAAATATTCTTTGAAGATGAAGCACTGATATTGAACCTGCGTAAGGAGAAACAACACTGGGGTGCAAAGCGAATGAAGAAAGAGTTTCTAAATATACGATGGACGATACCTGGACTTCAATATCTTATAAAGAAAATCGATATCACAGGGTCGACCAAACGCAAAGAAGGCAGTGGAAGGCCAAAAACATCAGTACTGAGGAAAATACTGACATGGTTTCATCCATGATATGCAGTCAAGAAGAACGGCCAAACACCCACAAGTACATTAGAGAAATTTTAAAAACTACTGGTATTTCTCGCTCTAGTGTTCGCCGTATAGTAAAAGATGATCTGGGTCTTAAATGTTTAAAAAGAGATGAAGTTCATAAGCTCTTTGCATCAAATAAGCAAGCAAGAGTTGAAAAAAGTCGCGTTCTGTTAGATCGATTCCCAGACAGGGAAGTGTCGAAAATATGGTTCAGCGAGGAGAAGACCTTTACGGTTACTTCAACAATAAACACACAAAATGACCGAGCTTATGGAAGACAGGACAAAAATCTATCATTCTAGATCGACTTTGCAGGAAACGTCTGCATTTTTCTCAAAGTCATGATTTCCATCTTTATTTCAAAGTTAGGGAAGTCAGAGATTGTTTTTTTGATCAAAATGCCAAAATCACTGCTGCTTATTACCAAGAAAAAATTCTTGATGCGGTACTGCCGTCGATAAGGGAGAAGTCAAGGTTGCAAGCGTGCAATGATAATGGAAGATGGTACATTCCGCATAATCTTGGACTCAATTAGGTAACTATAGAAACAGACAATTTTTCTACCTGTGTCTGTATAACAGCGAATTACCAAATAATAGTTACATTTAGCAAAAAATCCAACTTCAACATGAGATACAAATAATATTTGTATATATATATATATATTAGGGTGATGCAAAATAACTTATCATTTCAAAAACTTGAAGACACCCTCTAATTTTATTTAATTTAGTGTAAAAACTGAACATGCAAAATTTCAGCACAATTGAAGACATTTTAGAGGTTGCTACCATCCATTGAACATTTTGTATATTGTTATTTTTCAGTTTGTATTTATTGTACATTTATTTATTTTGCAGATTTCATCAAAAATGGTAGTCAGCAACATATAGCAGTCATAACAGACTCTGAACCTCTTTCCGTAAACCTTCTCATCCCTTTCATTGCTATAGACGCCGTGGCCGAACATTCTAGAATCATTTCTTTGCTGTGACGTCACTGTGGCGGCCGCGTCAGTGTAAGTGCGGCGTCACTGACTCAGTATCTTTGCTGCCTTCGCTGAGAGTGGTTGTATAGCAGTTGCTGAGTTGCACTCATGGAGCGGCATACGCGTCACAAAACAGTTGTTTGGCTCATAGGACATCCTATAGAGTCCTTCAAAGAAACCCAGCTTCCATCTAAAAGGGAAACATCAGCATTGTTTATGAACTACAAGATCAATAAAAAGCAACAGGTGAAAACAGCGGCTTTGTTGACTGCTAGAGATGTTATGGATGTGTGGGAAAAGGCACGCATCCCAACAGTGTTGAAATGTCATGTCGTGGAGAGAGTAAAGAAACTTTTCAACGAGTGGGAGAAACTAAAGAAGAACAGAAATAATAAGAAGAAGTAATCACCTGCACTACTTCAAAAACAAGAGAGCTGGCAAAATGACTTGCAAGATCTGTTTGACATTGCACATGCAAGTGCTCTTGACATGATAAAGATAGATGAAGATCGTGAGTTTTTGATGCTGCAACGACAAAAAGGAAGAAAAGGCAAAATGTCTGGAGTGGATAAAGTTTTTTCACAAATGGAAGAGATTGCTAGAGAAAAGGAAACATTGCTTGAAAAGAAAAGAAAGAGGGAAACAGCCGTTTTCGAAGCAGCAGTGCTCTCAAGTTCAAGTCCTTCAAGTTTGAATGAAGATAGTTCAAAATCAGAAGAAGAATTTGTTGCTGACCCTCAGCAGCCATCAACTTCGAGACAAAGTAGATCAAAGTCTAAGAGTGCAAAGCTTATGGATTCTTCAATGCTTGTATCTCTTGATGCTGCAAAAGTAAGTGATAGAGCTGCTTCGGAAATCTTGATCCCAACAATCAATGCTCTTGGGCAAAACCCTGAAGAATACAGTGTTAGCTATTCATCGATACGGAGAGCAAGACAAAGGAACCGCAAGACAATGGCAGAAAATTTGAAGCAGGATTTCGAAACAAATTGCCCTCTCCAAATACATTGGGACGGCAAACTACTGGAAGATATTACTGGTCATGAAAATGTTGATCGACTGCCAGTTCTAATTTCCGGCCAAGGAGTTGATCAGCTTCTTGGTATTCCCAAACTTGCCAGAGGAACTGGTCAAAACATTGCAGATGCTGTCCATCAGTTAGTATTGGAGTGGAATATATCTGACCAAGTGAAGGGCATGTGTTTTGACACCACTGCCTCCAACACAGGTTCTAAGAGTGGTGCTTGTATGTTACTAGAGCAAAGATTGGATAAAGATATGCTGTGGCTGGCTTGCCGACATCATATTTTCGAAATAGTGTTAGAAGCTGCAGTTTCTGTCTCCTTGCCATCTTCTAGTGGCCCTGACATACAACTGTTTAAGAGATTCAAAGCAAAGTGGGTGGAAATTGACAAGAACAATTACCAAACAGCAACAGATGACCCTAACATTGCAGAGAAAATCTCAGATGCTGAAGAACTCATTCAATTTGCTCAAGCTCAGCTTGATGAACAGCAGCCTCGTGATGACTACAAGGAATTGCTCGAGCTAACGCTCATTTTCATCGGTAGTGCCCCCAAGTCAGGAATCAGCTTTAAAGCACCCGGAGCTTATCACAGAGCACGATGGATGGGCAAGCTAATTTACTGCATTAAAATTTGGATGTTTAAATCTCAGTTTAAACTAACTGAGAGAGAGGAAAAAGGACTGAGAGATGTTTGCTGCTTTTCAGCTGCGATATACATCAGATCGTGGTACCTGGCACCCATACCCTCATGCGCCCCCCGTTCAGATTTGCATTTTGTGCAAAGTCTGCAGCTCTACAAGCAAAAGGATGACAAAATTGCAAGTGCTGCACTCAATAAGTTTTTGAGACATTTGTGGTACCTCTCTGAAGGGCTTGTGGCGCTTGCATTTTTTGATTCAGCTGTTTCGCATGAGACAAAAAACAAAATGAAGCATGCTCTGCAGAAACCAGTTGACTCAAAACCGAGCAAACGAGCATCAATAAATCCTGAATCAGCTGGGCAGAAACAACTGCAGGATTTCGTTACTGCGAACACAAAAGATTCTTTGAAATCCTAGAGGTGCCTTGCACTTTTCTTGAAAAAGATGCTGAAGAATGGAATGATGATGAAAGTTATGCGAATGCAAGAGATATCGCATATGGACTCAAAGTGGTAAACGACATTGCGGAAAGAGGTGTACGACTGATGGAGGAATACAACAAACTGATAACCAATGATGAAGAGCAGAAACAATACCTTCTTCAAATTGTTAAAAGTTATAGGTCGTCACTCTCAAACAAAAACAAGAAAACATTACTCTTGCTTCACAAAAAACGAAAATAAACATACATAAGTGGTTATGATATGCCTACTGGGGAAACTTCCACATAAAAAAAAGTTAACGCGCTATACGCTGTACCTCAGAGGGTGGTGCGGAAATCAGCGTGCCTATTATTTACTATTTTATGAGCTCACTACGTACTATAGTCTAGAATGTCATCGTTTTTTCAAACTAGGTTAACTAGGTACATATCAAACCGGCTCCGGCGAAAATATCAACAAAACAATATTTTTGAGCACAAACTGATATACATTTATTTTTAAAGCTTGGTAGCAACCTCTAATTTTCTCTTTTTCAACCCCAAATTTCGCATACAATGCTTTCTTAGGAATATGAATAAAGTAGGAGGGTGTCTCCCTGAAAATTGAAAAAAAAAAAATTTGACCCCTTTTTTGCATCACCCTAATATATATATATATATATATATATATATATATATATATATATAAATCAGTTTTTAGTACCCCAAAAAGTGACAAAGCGATATCTGACATAGATGCATTCTTATAAGAGAAATTGCAAGGAGAATGTATAACAGACTTTGATTTTACCCCAAAAGATGTAGCGAGAGCTATAGGACAAATGAAACTACATTCAGTGGCAGGTCCGGACAATTGGAACGCATTATTGATTAAAAACTGTAAAAATAGCTACACCTTTATACTGGATATAGAGAAGATCCCTAGACACTGGGGAAATACAAGCATCTTGAAAAGAGCAAACATTGTTCCTATATATAAAGGAGAGGACAGATCTCGAGCAAAGAACTATAGACCAGTGTCATTAATGTCCCACCTCACCAAAGTATTTGAAAGAATAGTTAAAGAGAAAATTTATGATTTCTTGGAGACACTGGAAAAATTCAAAGAAAATCAGCACGGATTCCGATCAGGTAGATCATGCCTATCACAACTAATAGAACACTACAACAATATCCTAGATGCACTGGAATGCAATGACAACTACGATATCATATACACGGATTTTGCTAAAGCTTTCGACAAATGTGATCGTGGTATAATAGCACATAAAATGAAATATATGGGAATAACAGGCAAAGTGGGAAAATCGATTTACAACTTCCTCAGAGAACGTCTACAGATCGTCAAAATTCAAGGTGTATCATCATCAGAATCGGAAGTACGCAGCTCAGTACCACAACGTACAGTACTGGCACCACTCCTGTTCATTTTCATGCTAACAGACAGAGACAGCGGAGTAAACAGCAACAATATAGTAACATCCTTCGCAGACGATACAAGGATCAGCAGAAAAATCAGCAATGTAAATGAAATGGAGGCCTTGCAGAGGGACACGAACAAAATATACAAATGGTCAGAAGAAAACATGACATTTAACACCGTGAAATTTCAGTTCTTGAGTATGGTAGAAAAGAGGAACTTAAACAGACTGCATATTATGCTCCAGATAGACAGGAAATTCAGAGAAGCACGAAAGCGATCTATCTAGGGGTAATAATGACCGATGATGCGAAATTCGAAACAAAAAATCAGATAGCGATAAATAAAGCAAAAAGAGTCACGCGACAGGTACTAAGAACGTTCAAAAGAAGGGACAGGACAGTAATGATTCCACTGCTAAAAATACTGATTATACCAACACTTGCATACTGCTCAGTTTTGACGTCCCCATATTAAAAGGAAGAAACTAATAAACTAGAAGAAACGCAAAGACATTTCACAGCCAAGACTGATGGCTGCAAAGAACTGAAGTACTGGGAAAGACTACGTAAACTAAATTTGTATTCCCTGGAAAGAAGAAGAGAGAGGTACACCATAATCTACATATGGAAAATGATCGAAAAACTGATACCAAATCTCAAACTAAACCCAATTAACATTCAAACAACACTGAAAAATAGGAAAGGCTGGATTTGTAATGTTCCCAAATTAAAGGCCTGACAAGGGACCTCTTCAACACTAAAGGAAAATAGCTTGGTTGTCAGGGGGCCAAGACTTTTTAACCAGCTTCCTAAGGACCTCAGAAACATTACAGGGGCTAAAGTTGAAGTCTTCAAGAGAAGATTAGATGCCTGGCTCAGGACGGTACCAGATGAGCCCAGTGTACCTGGCTATGTCCGGTGGAGAGCGCAAGAAAGCACTCGCTCCTCCACCAAGCCAGTCTTAGAGGCGGGGCCACCAGCTTGACCTTCGTGTGAAGAGAGACCAACGCACGGTATTTTCTGTTATCTCCTGTGTCAGCATAAACTCATATGCATATTTGTGTGTGTGTGTGTATATATATATATATATATATATATATATATATATACCCCGGTGTCCGAGAATTATCTGTACAATTTTTGGCTGTTATTAAGAGTCAACCATGAAGTGTAGAAATTGCAGTGTTGTCCCATTTTACAGAGAATCTCATTAAGTTTTTTCTGATACCACGTTTTGACAAGTTTTTTAGAAATGTACGCGGGTGACAGACATTGGTGATTTAAAAGCAAGAATCACAGCTGCTATTCAGCGAATTGATGTGGATATGCTGCAGCGTACATGGCAACATTTGGAGTATCGATTGGATGTTTTGCGAATCACTAATGGTGCACATATCGAATGTTTGTAACAACGTTACTTTAATAAAAGAAACTTTTGAAAATACAGATTCTAAATAATCTTGTTTAAGATTTTACGTGTGTTATCAAGAATTTTATTAAAAGATGAAATTGTACAGATAATGTTCGGACACACTGGAATTTCTAAAAAATTTGTCAAAACGTGGTATCAGAAAAAACGTAGAGATTCTCTGTAAAATGGGACAACACTGGAATTTCTACACTTCATGGTTGACTTTTAATAACAGCCAAAAATTGTACAGATAATTCTCGGACACCCTCTATATATATATATATATATATATATATATATATATATATATTTATATATATATATACAGGGCGTCCCAAAAAAATGTATACACACTTTAAATAATTATAAAGGCAGTGTTTATTAAAATACATTTCATTTTCAAAATGTAATAGAATCTACAGACATTATTTAATTGTTTTGTCAACGCCTGTTTTCAAACTGACGTCCGTTCTGGTCCAGGCACTGCTGATAACGCGAAGCAATGGAATCGCAAACATCACGAAACATTTCGTTTGGTATTTGTGTGCATTCTCGTTCAATGGCTGCTCTCAATTCAGCGACTGTTGCAGGTTTTATAGCGTAGACTTTGTCTTTTAAGTATCCCCATAAAAAAAAGTCTAGTGGTGTGAGGTCTGGTGAACGCGGAGGGTATTCTACGAAACCCCTTCGTCCAATCCACATCCACATCGTGCCAAGTACCACTCGCAATACTCCACTCTTCGGTCCGGATCATCTTCATTAATAGCATGGACTAATCTTGGAATGTAACTTTTCCATTGACAGCGCTTCAAAATGCGTTGGACAGACGATTCTGAAATTCCTACCTCACGACTCACTTGCCGCACAGATTTTCTTGGACTTTGGTGATACGTTTCCAGTACTCTTTCTTGCTTTGTGGGGCTTGTCGATGTCCGTGGTCTTCCGGAACGCTTCTTGTGGACATTCTGAACAGTTCCATCGGCTTCAAACTTATCTCTAATTCGAGTGATGGTAAGTCGCGTTGGTGGATCTGTTTGAAACTCCCTCCTAAACTGTCTTTGCACTTCAACTGCGTTTTCACACTTCCAGTAGCATTTTAGAATGAATTTCCTTTGTTCAAAGCTTAGTCTGACTGCCATTAATAATTCTAATGGGTTTAACTTGGAAAGAAAGAAACATCAATTGAGCTATCAGCTGTTAAAGTGTGTATACATTTGTTTGGGACGCCCTGTATATATATATATATATATGTATATATATGTGTGTGTGTGTGTATATATATATATATATATACATTTTCTTATGTATGTATAAATGTGTATGTATATATGTATATATTAGGGTGGCCCTTAGTTGTATGTGATTTTCTGAAATGAAATATTTTTCATCTCCCAACCTCCAAAGTTGTTCTAATTCATGTAAAAATGCTCTGTGTAAAATTTCAGCTCAATCAGACAATATTAAGATTTTAACAATATTGATATTTTTTCATATAAAACCGTTTTTATCTTCTTTACAGTGTTCGTAATTGTGTATTGTGTATGTCCTCCGTGGTGGCGGAGGGGACCTACAATTTTACGTGGGTTCCAAACCACAAGAACATAAGAACAATTTAAAACTAATTAATTATCAATTAAAAACTAAAGATAGAATCTCTCGTTCCAGAGGATCAAGTCATAATAGACTACTATCCACAAATATGTTACACTCTATATTTATTTATAACCGACATGCAAATATATCAGATCCAAAGAATCCAGTCAATTTCATTGCGGTATCCATCACTACCAGTACCTTGCCAACCAAAAATAAGTCACGGTCCATATCAATTGCGGACCAAGTCACAATTTACAACAATATACATTACAATATTTACACTTAGGAGGAAAAGTGCAGGTGTGGCTGTAAAGACTGTGCAGTAGGGTGGCCCACTTTTCAATTTTTTTTGAAAAGTATAGGTGATCGTGGTTTTCCCATTATTTGGCACTATACTAGCACATTGGTACCATTTTTACAAAAATTGATCAATATTTATGGGTCTCGCATCGACCTTGAAATTACTAGTTTTTTTTTTAAAAATGCGTACTTTTTAACTTTTTACTGAATCAAGATAAATCATTAAGTAGGGATGTTTTCTGAATCCTCTTAATGAACGAAGTCGTTTGGTGTGCCTGCCAATGTCATACGCCTAACGGTTTAAAGGTTGTGCCTGTATACAGGTAATACCAATGTGCTAGTATGGTGCCAAATAATGGGAAAAACCACGATCACCTATACTTTTCAAAAAAATGAGTCACCATACCCGGGCGGAATGTATAATGTATATAGGTAATTAGAAAATGCACTATGCCTGTGCCAGGTACCTAACCTATTTCTTTTTTTGCAGATCATAACATTTTGAAATTCTGTCTGAGTTCCTCATCGTTTGTCATGGACAAATCGATGGCAACCATAACTGGAAGAACTCTTGAAGCTACAAATAGAGAGTCATCAAAAGGAAAAGTGAAAATAACCGCTACCTTCTCTAAGATCGGCCTTGGAAATTTTTTTAGTTGGCCAACCGTCGTCCTCCATCAGTGGTAGCAAATTGCCAACAACACGGCAGGTTTTGCAATACTTCTTCAGTGTTATCCAGTACACTGCTAACAGGAAAGACGCATTCAAAGAAACCGTAAACAACGTCTTAAAGTTTTGGAACATGGCCCGCATTAAAACAATCACAAAGCTCAACTGCGAACGGAAGCTAGAGGCATTGTGGAAAGAGTGGCACTTACTCCAAAAGAGCAGAAAACGAGAAACTGACGCCGGAGGAAAACGGCAGAAGTTTTCGGACAGTGTGGACAAGCTGTGGGATATCGGAGCATCTGACGCTGTCGAATATATAAAGAAGAATCGACTGCTGTCCGACAAGGACAAGAAAGAAGACATTGACTTCTACCTCGATCAACGTGGTCCTCGGGTGGCAACGATGAGCGGGAACGATAAAGTTTTCGCTGTAAAAAGAAAGCTACAGGAAGGAAGAAAACGTCCTCGCCAGGAGCCGCAAACCTCAAAGTGTGCAATGCACACCCCCCACTTCGTCTACGAGGACGATATCACCCCACCGCAGAAGTACCCCGAATCTACCCTTAAAGACTCTGACAATAGTAGTCGAGTTACATGACCCGCCTCCCACGACGAGATCCAATCAGGACAACATCCTCTCCCCCGAGGATCCAGTGGATGCGGCACTGGCGCAACTACATGGTGTGGCCAAGGGGAGCTCGGCCGCCCCCATGCGTCTTATGGATCTGCCCTTGCCTCCTGGTGCCATTTTTTCCACCCCCTCCACGAGAACACTCTGGTTCATCTTCTACCCCCACAGTACCTGCCCCCCTCAACACCCCCGGCCCCCTCGTTGTCAGCCACCCTGAGCAGGTCCCCCCTCCTACCTGCCCGATTCTTCTGGTACCCCCTATCACCACCCAGGGTCCGCCGTGAGACCACAGACAGGCTGGGAGGTGCCACTATGGAAAATAAAGCGCCCCCTCTTGGCCCGAACACAGAAGCCCACCAAGAAACTCCTCACCCTCTGAGCCCACGACGTTCTCCTAGCTGCCGTGATCCACGCCTCCGGTCTCGCTCCGCCGACTCGACTCCGCAATCTCCGCTGAGGTCGACTGGCCGACCGATCCCTTCTCTGGTGAACGCAGAGCCAGCCAGCCATGCCCCTGACCAATCCTTCGCCTTCGCGAACCCCAGATCTCCCTTCATACCCGAACGCCCTAGCACCTACACCTTTACCCATTCCCCATCATCGAATAATGAACTCCCCGAAAACTACAATAGTACATTGGAACTGCGAACAATGAAGGTCTTAAATCCTTGATTGCCTCTTCCCGTCCGGTGTGTGTCTGTCTCCAGGAGCTAATCCTGGGGACCAGGCCCATGCCCTGCCCTATTGGATATTTCTATATCACCACCCCGTCTCCTACCTGTACTCGAAGGGAGGTCTGCCATTCTCGTACATCACGCAGTCCCCTTTCACAATCTCTCTATCCGACGAACCCCTCTCGGCCTGGACGGTATCCCATACAGCATGATCCAGCACATCCACTCTACCCTACAAATTTTCCTACTAGACCTTTACCATCACATATGAATAGAGGGCACCTTCCCCTCCCGGTGGATGGAGGCTCACGTAATCCCCATCCCCAAACCCGACAAAGATTCCCTCAATCCCACAAACTACAGCCCAATAGCTCTAACGTGTTGTGCCTGCAAAGTTTTTCGAAAAAATGGTCGCTACACGACTATCCTGCTTTCTTGAAAATAGTGATTCCTTCCCGGCTACCCAGTCCGTCTTCAGACAATTTCGCTCCACCACTGATCCCATCCTGCTCCTCAGTCGAGACATACAGAATGCCTTCGACAGTGGACAGTTCGTCCTATCAATTTTTTTTTGTCTTACAGAAGGGCCACAACACCACCCGTCGGACAATAATCCTCAGTCAGCTCCAAAATCTGGGTCTTGTCGGAGCCCTGCCTACCTTCATCAGGGGCTTCCCCTCCTCCCGAATCTTTAAAGTTCGGGTGGGCTCAACCCCATTAGACACCTTCGTGCAGGAGGACGGGGTCCCACAGGAAAGCATCCTCATTGTTCTTTGCTTTTCCATAGTTATGAACAGTCTCAAAATGCCTTCCACCTACCATCCGTTCTTCCATCTACGCGGATGACCTTGCGATTTACTTCGCAGGGCGGAAGCCGACCGTCGTTCAACGGCAAATTCAGCTCGCCATCTACCACCCCGAAGACCAAATGTATGCTCTCCAGCAGAAGACCCTCAATCCTTCCTGTCCCCTCTGTCACGTTATACGGCAATCTTCTTGAGGTGGTGCCCTTCACGCAATTTCTGGGCATGACTCTGGACCGATGGCTCAACTGGGTTCCCCATCTCAAACACCTGAAGCAATCCCTCCAACGTCCCCTCGCTCTCGTAGATCACTTCTCCCACACCACATGGGGCGCAGACCGACGCTCTCTCCTTCACATTTACACTTCCATGGTCCAGTCGAAGCTGGACTATAGCAGTGTCGTATACGGCTCAGCTTCCAACGCCTGCCTCCGTATCTTGGACCCGGTGCTGAATAGCGGCCTCCGCCTCGCCACCGGTGCCTTCCGCTCTTCCCCAGCCACCAGCCTCCAAGAGAAATGCAATTACCTCCCTCTCGCCCTCCGACGGAGTCTACTCTTTATGATGACATACTTCCGTGAACAGAGACTACCCTCTTCGCTTCTGTGTGCGGTGATTTCTGAACTCCCACCCCAGGGACGGAGCTGGCACTTCACTGAAGCGGTCCGCTCTTTCCTGGACCTTTCTAACATGCCCGCGCCCTCAGTTATCCCTATCTCATACAGCATCTACCCTCCCTGGTTCCTCACCTCTATCAAGTTTTGTAGGAACCTGTGTGCCCTACCAAAGACTACCACGATCGCTACGGTATACAGGTCACTTTTCCGAGAACACGCAACCCGCTCGGAGGTTGGTACGGCCGCCTCAGCGATGATACTGATCCAGCCGCTTTCTCGAGGCGTCAGCCTGCCCCGCGAGGCCTCGGTTTTCTCAACAGAACTCTTCACGATTATGGAGGCCCTCGACATTCTGCCCACCCACTCTGCCAGCTCCTTTGTCATTTATTCAGAATCCCAAAGGGCACTTCCCTCCCTCGAGAGATTTAACCACCACCACTCGCTCGTCTGTACCATCCAGTAAACCTTCCACTTTTTAACAACCTTCCGACACAAGACAATCGACTTCTGCTGGGTCCCGGCACATGTCGGCATCCAAGGTAACGAGGAGGTGGGCCGCATGGCAAAGACGGCCTGCTTACTGCCGGGCTCCTCCCGGACTCTCCCTTTATCCGACTTCTTTCCGACTCTCCGGTCCCACTTCCGCTCCATCTGGCAACGGGAATGGGACCAAGCCACATACAACAAACTCCACAAGATCAAACCGCAATTAGGATACTGGGCCTCCTCATTCCACCGGTCCCGTCATAAAGAAGTAATTTTAACCCGTCTTCGCCTAGGACACAAACGCATTACACATGGTCACCTTATGGCAAATCTCCAGCCATGCTCTGCCCTACCTGCCATACGCCTATCACCATTGTACATCTGCACGAATGCCGATACCTGTCCGCTCTTCGTCGCAGTTGTTTCCCTCTCGGATATCACGGAGTCCTGGATTCATACTGATCGTAGGGACTACGTTGGGGAGTTGGAAATTCCCGGGTACAGAATGTTTTGCAAAGACCGCACCCGTGGGGAGGGGGGAGGGGTACTAATATACGTGAGGGACACGTTGAGTTCGGTTGACTGCCAATTCCGATCGGGACGGGAGCTGCTTGGCGTCGATCTGAACGTGGGAGGGATGAACTATAGATTAATCTTGGTGTACAGACATCCGCATCTCCTCCTCGAGGAGGATACAGCCCTGTACATCGAACTCCGTAGCCTGTTAGGGGATAGAGTGTGTGTAGTTTTAGGAGACTTCAACTGTCGCGGCATAAAGTGGGAAGACAGGACTGCTGATGCTGAAGGGAGGAGGCTAGTTGACTTTGCTGATGAGAACTTCCTCACTCAGTGGGTCAATTAGCCTACACGAGGCGTAAGCGTTCTAAACTTAGTATTCACGACCGAAGACAACCTCTTCACTGGCCTCATCGTTGACGAATCGTTGGGCGGGAGTGATCACGGTCTGATTAGGTTCCGTGTGTGCGTCCCTCGGGTGAAGCGAAGTAACTCGAGAGGCTGTAAGCTCGATCTACGGCGGACGGACTTTGTTAGCCTCCGGGATAGCGTAGGTGAGATGTGGTTATCGGTCGGCGGCGATGTTGAGGGAGTGTGGAGCGCATTCCGGGACCAGTTTATGGTGCTCCAGTCTGCTGCCATACCCTGAAAACCAGTCACCCCTGCTTCAACGTAGCCTAAGTGGTTCAGTCGTGTCATCGCTTCGGCTATCCGAAATAGGAAAGTAGCGTATAGGATGGCGAAGGCCAATCGTTCCAATGAGAACACTGGGGCGTATGTCCGCCTGTGTAGGGAAGTGAAGGCGAAGGTTAGGCTAGGGAAACGTAACGAAGAACTACGGGTGGCAAGCCTCTGCAAGGGGAACCCTAAGGAGTTCCTCAGTTATGTTAATAGTAGAAAGCCCATTAGAAGCATGATAAGTCCGTTAAAGGACCCCAGCGGCGTTCTGCACACCTCCGACGTGGACATCGCTAATGTGCTTAATGAGTACTTTGCGGGAGTGTTCATCAGGGAGGACACTCGCGTTATCCCCGAGCCAGGCGTCAGGCACGAAGGTGCTGGCCTGGATAGTGTTCGGTGTACCGCGACAGTCGTGCCGATAGAATAGACAAACTGAGCACGTTTAAGGCTCCTGCGCCAGACCAGTTCCTCCCCAGAGTGTTGTGGGAGCTGCGCGACCAGTGGCTCCCCACCTGGCTACAGGTGCTTGGTAACTGGAGGGAAGCCAATGTGACCCCTATCTTTAAGAAAGGGGATCACGAAAGTCCAGGGAACTATCGTCCTATTAGTCTCACTTCAGTTGTAGGTAAATTATTAGAGGGGATAATAGCGGATAGGATCGTTGACCATTTGGATTCCTACAAGCTGTTTGGGGACTTCCAACATGGGTTTAGACGGCATAGGTCGTGTCTCACCAACTTGCTCGAGTTTTTCCAAGTCATGTTGAGTGAGTATGATAAAAGTAGGGCGACTGATATACTTTATCTCGACTTTCAGAAAGCCTTTGATAAGGTACCTCACCGCCGGCTAATACCCAAAGTGCGCGCGCTGGGTATCGGTGGGGAAGTAGGTAGGTGGATTAAAAACTGGCTGAAGAATAGGCGGCAGAGGGTTGTAATTAAAGGGGTTAGTTCGGGTTGGGCCTCAGTCATTAGCGGGTTCCTCAGGGTTCCGTTTTGGGGCCACTGTTGTTTATCATTTACATAAATGATATCGACGGTGGCATCGTCAGTCGGATCGCCAAATTCGCTGATGACACCAAGCTTGGGGCCAATGCTGGGACGCCAGAGGCGATCGAACATCTGCGTGCGGACCTAGGTAGGATAGGAGAGTGGTCCGAAATATGGCAAATGCCGTTTAACTTTGGTAAATGCAAGGTGATGCACATTGGCTACGCCAATCCCAAGTCGGACTACTCGATGTTGGGGAATAATATTGAGCCACTGATTTGGAAAAGGACTTGGGTATGCTAATTAGCAGCGACCTTAAATTTACGAAACAGTGCGTAGAGGTGGAAAAGAAAGCCCAGAAGCTGTTGGGTTATATCAGGAAGCAATTTCAGTTTCGGAACAAGGAGATTGTGCTCTCTCTGTACAATTCCCTGGTTCGGCCGCACCTGGAGTATGCTGTGCAGTTCTGGTCGCCCACCCTCAGGAAAGATATTGAGAGGCTGGAGCGAGTGCAGGCGAGGGCCACAAAGTTAACCCCTTCCGTTATGCATATGGGCTAACTATTATAAGGGTAACTATTATATTTTTAGCCAAAAACCAAAACTTAAACCTCAGCTATATATATATATATATATATATATATATATATATATTATATATATATATATATATATATATATATATATATAACACATATATATATATATATATATAATATATATATATATATATATATATATAATATATATATTAGGGTGGTCCAAAATTTGGGCTAAAATTTCAAAATAGTTGGAAATGCTCTCCACATGGCTGCTCTTATTCCTTTAGATCTGAAGTGATTTTGTGCAAAATATCTGTCGATTCAGTATATAATAAGAGGGCGCTATGATTTTCACATTTTCAATTAATTAATTAGCTAATTATTTTCTACCCTTTTCATTTTTTGAGGACGCGACAGTCACGCCACATTGACTCCGACCACCTTTCAGAGGATGATGCAATTGTTCGATTTCTTGTACAGGGTGGGGCACGGGAATCAAGTGTTTTTTGAATAGCTAGTAATCGGCCATTAGGAATGGGAGGGGCGTGCGGTAGGTAGCATTCCATTCCTGGGTTCATAGCATTTAACTTTAACTAACACTCACCTTTATCTTTCAGGTGCCATCATGGAGCAGTGGACGTTAGAACACCGCATGTTCGCGTATGATCATTTTGTTAGGAGTGGCGAGTCAGTGACAGCAGTTCAGCGTGCGTTTCGCCGCAGATTCAACATTCATCGAAATGACTCTGTTCCCGCTCGTGACACAATCTTACGTTGGGTTAACAATCTTCGAACAGGAGGCTCAATAATGAAAACAAAACCGAAGGGGCCGCAACGCACTGTGCGTACTCCAGAGAACGTTGAAAGGGTCAGACAAGCGATGTTGCAAAGCCCAGGCCGCTCTGCTCGGAGACATTCAGCTGCCTCGGAATCAGCAATCGTACTGTTAGACGGATTTTGCATGAAGAATTACATTTTCACCCATACAAGTTAGCGATGGTGCAGGAATTGAATGTAAACGATTGCCCCCAACGACTGAATTTTGCACAGGAAATGCTTGCACTTTATGAGCAGAATGAAAACATGATGGTGGTAATGAGTGATGAAGCCCATTTCCACCTTAATGGGGCCGTCAACAATCAAAACTGTCGGTATTGGGCTGCTGAAAATCCGCGACAACT
>JAJOZX010008305.1:120000-125000 GCA_023014485.1 Bathynomus jamesi
TGTAGTAGATAAAATTCAAGGAATACTGAAGGAATGACAGCTGCTTAAGAAAAACAAAGCAAACAAATTGAAAAGATCACAAAATTTAAATAATAAAGAAGAAAAATGGAAAGATAAACTGGAAAACTTATTTGGCATTGCTCATGAGAATGCTATGCAGCTTATAAAAATAGAAGATGATAAGAAATTCTTGAAAATGCAGCGTGAGAAAGGACGTCATGGAAAAATGGGTACCATTGATAAGGCTGTTGCTAAAAAAGAGCAAAGAGCAGCAGAAAAGCAACAACGTTATGAAAAGAGGAAAGCAGAAGAAGAGATCAAAAGAAAGAAGAGTGAAGAGGCTGTCATACTCACCAGTACATCATCAGAATCAGAATCAGATGAGAGTAAAAGTGATGAATCTGGTTTCTGTGCTGCACAACCTTCAACATGGAAAAGTAAGGTTGGCAAACGTAGAAAATTGTTTGATGATAAATTATTAGGAAGTCTTGATGTTGCAAAATTGAGTGACAGAAATGCGTCTCTTTTTAATGCAAACAATCAGACATCGCTTGAATGGGACATCTGCGAACAAATAAAATGCATGTGTTTCAATACAACGGCAGCCAATACTGGTCCTAGAAATGGTGCAGCTATTCTTCTAGAACAAAAATTCGACAACGATTTATTGTGGCTGGTATGTCGACACCATATATTTGAAATTATGCTGGAAGCTGTTGTTTCAAAGTCTTTATCACCATCTTCTGGCCCAGATATAGTCCTTTTTAAGAAGTTCAGAGAAAAATGGTCAAGCATTAATAAGGAGGACTACGAGACAGCATTATCAGATCCAGATATAGTCAGGGGGCTTAATCATATAATTGTTCAAATCATTCCAAAAGTGCCATTTTTGGACCACAGGTAGCTATGACCATACTAATTTGAATGTTTGCGGGAGCCAAGCTGGGCTCCCACTGTGGCGGCCATATTGGCCAAATCAAAATGGCCGCTGTCCAAAATGACATCCACTTGAGTACCAATACTAGTACAGGTTACATAGTTAACTTGATAAAAAATAAGAGTCAGCATCAACATCTTTTGCTATTAACTTTAGTATATACGCAAGTACAATCTTCTTTATTCCTTTTACTCACAGTACTGCATCTCATGATAATGTCTATCCAATAGATGGCTGTTCACTGATTAATAGTCGTCATTGTTCAGGCAGCCACCCTCACACTTGCAGAGTGTCGTACATCGAATTCCAGCACTACTGCATTTGCAATTCCCTCTGCAGGCTTTAGTGCATCCGCAATGAAGGAGAAGCACATGCCTTACTGGCATCAGCGAGAGTTGTCCAGAAAGGGCGCCATTGGTTGCTGCGCTTGTCATATTCCCATCCCCATTTATCAAAAGCAGGGAGTGTCTGATGGCATGTGGTTGACTGCTTCCACACAAAACTTGCCTGCAACAATGACCTCTTGATATGCTGGAAGAGGGCAGCTTGGGTAGGTGGTATGCTGTCCAATGATTGACTGCCACTAGAAAACAGATGGTGCCTGGCTACGTTTACAGATGCTTGTCCACATGTTTTACTGTACATGAGCACAACAAACCTCTCAATGTGTGTCATTTCAGGAGATACTAGACTGAAGGACTCGGGGTCTTCAGTCAATTTGATCATGGTTTCAGTTAAGTTTGGTGTATTATTCCATGCAGTCCATGCTGTCTTCTTCCCACATCCAAGAAACTGAGAGGTAGTGTCGCAGCCTGTTAGTGCATGGAACAGAGGTAGAGCCAGCGACTTTGATGGACCAAGCTGTGATTGAATGCTGTGCACTGGGATGTCTCGGTAATATTTGCCACTACCAAAACCAATCCAGAGTTCTATTAGGTCAAGCTGTTGAAAGAAAGCAATGGCAAGAACGACTATGTCACTGTCAACAGTGCGGATGAATGCTTTCTTGTGACCCTGAGATGATGCGTGAGCAAGATGCAGAATGATCCGCGTATCTGCCTCTGTGTGGTTGCATGGGTGGAGCCCTGATATATCAAATGCTTTATTGGAGAGCACAGTTTCTAATTCAGTGCTGAGGAGGAGTTTTCCACCCATGTCAATCTTGATCAGCTGTTTACTGATAAAGACGAACAGTTCCTTCTTGTTTTCCACATTTTTCAAATATGACTGCCAGTCAACAATGCTATCTTTTAATTCTTTTAGTTGTATGGGATATATGGAATCCGGACCCGGTGATTTACGCGTTTTCATTTTATCAATATAGCGCATTACTTCCCCTTCACTAACGTCAATATTATCCAAAATATTACCATTATCAAAAGGTATTATGTCTATGACCGTAGGGATATTCGTTACATCTTCTATAGTAAAAACTGACGTAAAAAATTAATTTAGCAAGGTAGCCATTTCCTTGTTTTCAGAAACTAGATCTCCGTTTAGATTTTTCAAAGGCCCCAAGACGCTTTTTACTGGATTTCTATTATTGACGTATTGAAAGAATCGCTTGGGGTTTTCTTTACCGTCACGAGCTATGGTGATTTCAAATTCGCGCTTGGACTTTTTTATTACACTTTTCACTTCACGCCTTAGAGATATGTAGTTGTTTCGTAACCACAAATTGTCTTTATCGCACTTATGTAGCCTATAAGCCCTATCTCTACTTTTATAATGTATCCTACTCTAGAAGTAAACCACAAGGGCTTGTTGTTTACTTTCGCACGCTTAATTTTGTACGGTACACATTCCTCATTTATAGTCCTAAATACTGTTTCGAACGATTCCCACATTAATTTTGCGTTGGAGTTCCCCATCACGTTTTCCCAATTGACGTGTGACAATTTATTTCGAAATTTACTAAAGTCTGCGTGCTGGAAGTTAGGAATTTTCGTCGAGTTAGCTGGTTTCGAGTGACTTACTGAGAAGACAAACTCTACCATATTGTGATCGCTATTGCCCAACGGTTCTATTATTTGAAGATCAGTAATTAGCCTATCATCCGTAGTTATTACTAAATCTAAAATACTGTCAACATCGTAGGTTCCCCAACCTTTTGAATAAGAAAGCTATCCTCGAGAAAATTAACTAAACGATTACCTTCCGCGTCTCCCTGCATTGTATCGTAATTTACGTAAGCGCAATTAAAGTCACCCATAACTAAAGCCTGCTCACTACCGATTATTCGCTTTAGTTCACGATATAACGCTTCGTCCGTATCAGCTGTTTGATTAGGGGGCCTATATATAACCGCAACAACAAGTTTGAAATCGTTCAATTTAAGTTCTGCTATAGTCGAATCTATCGGTTCTGGAATTGTGTGCTTTACTTCTATAACGTTCGCTATATTATCTTTGATATACAACATAACACCGCCTCCTCGCCTACCTGTTCTGTTTTTAACAAAAAGTCTATAACCTTTAATTTGATACTCCCCTACAAAGTCACGAGTTTCAGTGCTAAGCCACGATTCATTTATCGCAATTATATCATAGTCTTTACAAGCAATTAAATAAAAAAATTCGTTTCTTTTATTTCGTAGGCTACGAGCATTTAAAGATAGAACCTTGAAATTGTTTGTAATTGCGACAACTTCGCGAGCGCAGTGGAAATTTATGGAATTTACGCTGGGACCGTTCGAGTTACGGCAGCCTGAAAAGAAGAGAGTATTATGAAATAGTCTTCCTAAACGCGCAGCTCCTACGTCATTAAGATGAAGTCCATCTCCGAGGAACAAGTCCCTCCTGCCGCAGAAACTGTTCCAAAAATTCTCAAAATGCACTCCTTCCTGTTGGCAAAGAGACTTTAGGTTATTGTTAATATAGGTCGCCTTGCTGTAGAAATCGTTACGATGGATAATTCGAGGAAGTATACCTGTTAAAACAATCTTATTAGTTTTTTCCTTTAATCGCTCTAGTAAGTCCCTGTACCTAGCCAGCAGTTCTTCCGATCTAGAATTTAAAACGTTATTAGTACCGACATGAATAACATACGTTGTGTCCTCGGAGGTACCATCTGTAAATTGTTCAACACTATTAGTTATATCCTCCACCCTTGCACCAGGGTAGCAGTAACGGCGCCTACGACAAGGGTTTCTCCCACAGAATTCCTCGAGCTGTCCTCGAACAATGGAATCGCCAACGAGTCGTATTTCCGGTTCATCATCATCTTCAAAACCTAAAACAGAAAACTTATTGTTTGTTATTACTGGTAGACATGTCTTAGGTTTTCTCAATGGGGCTCCATTACGCACTCGAACGAAGGGTTCGGAACTAGGAGAAGAGAGAGGGCTATTAATACTATTTATATTATTAATAGAAACTGAGGCAGGAGGGGTCGCAACTGGAGTCTCAAGGGATTCTAATTTTGCCGTCAGGAGCATCACCCTTTCTTCAAGGCTTACTCTGGCCTCCTTCTCACGTTCTAACTCGTTCCTCAGCACTTCTAAGTTTGAGCACCACCTGCAAACTAACTGTTCATTATTATTAGCCATTGTAAACGCGTAAGCGGCAAATTTCCCTTCACAGCGACTGCAAGTACTTGACGGGGGTGCCATGCTTTTAATTAGTTAAAAAACAAAAAAACACAAAACGAGCGTTTGGAAATTAATAAATTACAACGTAGGTCTACCGCGTGCTTATTGTGCCGTCACCTGCGAAAACCCGCAAAATTGTTCTTGAAACGCAGAAACAGGTTCTTGTAACACAATTTTATGCTAAATGAATATATAATTAAGCTACCGACGAAAGAAATGTTAAAGAAAAAGTATTAAATGAAACTTATCTGGTCGCTGTTTACAGATTTAATCCCTTTTTTCCCACGGTAGGTGACCCTTTTGGAGTTCAGGTAGTGTGTGAAGGAAAAATGAAACTTAAGAAACTACGTTTCTGATAGATTTGAAAAACAACAAAGGCAAACCAAGGGAATTTCAACCTTATGAAACCTCGTGTAGTAATAGATTCGGGAACAAACAAGGCAATAGCCTTGGTTTAGTTAAGTAATATAGTAA
>JAJOZX010008305.1:130000-160000 GCA_023014485.1 Bathynomus jamesi
TATATATATATACACACACAAACAGACACAGGTTGGGTCAAAAGACTGGAAACATAGGAACTATGCTTTTCAATGCAAATATACATATATACTTACACTGAAAAGCATAGCTCCTATGTTTCCAGACTTTTGACTCACCCTGTACATATCTACAGATCTACAGAAGCTAAGGCTAACAAAGACCCTAAGATCCACTCTAAGGTTAGCCGGAGAGAAAGGAAAGAGTAGGGGATTAAAAGAGGAGAATAAGGGGTTAAGTAAGTAGCAAAACCTATCATTCGTGGGTTAACATTCATTCAGAAAAAGAATAAAACAGGGGTCGTGCATATATGGAGCAAACTGCAGCTACAGTCACCCAAGAAAATGCTTCGATATGATGAGGAATGGAAGATGCAGATACGGACAAAACTGCCATTTTTCCCACCCTCCTATGTGCAGACAGTCAGTGACAGAGAGAAAATGCTTAAATACTATATAGAATGCCCATATTCTCACATAAATGGTAGCCAAAGAAGAGAACGGGGAAGAACAGACCCTATCCGTATTAGATGTAAGAACAGGAGCAAGGAAACAATTTTTTTTTAGAGGGAATGAGAAATATAAAAGCCCTGCTAACAAGAAAGGAAAAGGCCTCCGCAGGTATATTCCCAACACCATTACGTACATTACCCCTCTATCCACACCACCAACCGATAATACATCCACAGTGGTATAAAGTGCCACAACCCCAATTCTCCTAAATGCAGCGGCCAATAACACCAGTAACACGAAACAGGAACTGATATCGATCTGAAAACAACCACTACATAGGAAAACTGAACAAGGAAATTAGAAACCCAATAAATGTTTATACACAAATATTCAAGGCCTCTACATGAACCATACAGACTGCAAATTACAATACTTACAGAATTTAGCTACCGAATCCAGCATAGATATTATATGCTTAATGGAAACACACTTGCATAAATGTGGAAAAGGCTGTGAAAACTGTATCGAGTATACTGAATTAGCATTGCTGGACTACAACATACACAGAGCAGATAGAGTGGCTAGACGAGGGGGAGAGAGTTGCGTCTTCGTGAAAAACACATACACATGTGAAGTGAAGGTAAACAAATCAAACAGCACTGAAGTTATTATATTAGAAGTAAAAGAACTGAAGCTAACCATTATGAACATCTACAGACCACCAAACACCACGAAAAGTTAATTCCAATTTGCTACAAATGAAATAGAAAACTTATTAAAATTACTTGAAACTCCAGCAAAAAATATTCTAATTTTCGGTGATTTTAATTTCCCATTCATAACATGG
Source organism: Bathynomus jamesi (assembly GCA_023014485.1). Lineage (NCBI taxonomy): Eukaryota > Metazoa > Arthropoda > Malacostraca > Isopoda > Cirolanidae > Bathynomus > Bathynomus jamesi. The sequence continues at coordinate 131,319 of JAJOZX010008305.1, forward strand.
AAGAAAAATGACGGTTATATATGTGAGAAGTTTCATGGCAACATTACTAAAGACGATATAACCCAAGCAACAATGCTATTAGATATTATGGAACATTACGCCCTTACCCAGGAAATCTTTGAAGCCACGAGAAAAGAGAACGTTTTGGATTTAATCTGGACAAATAACGAGATAATAATAAATAAAAAAGTAACACACAAAGTTTTCCAACCATAATCTCATCGATATGCAAATGAAGTTAGCAACTAGGGGGTTGGAAAACGCATCCTAGAGGGGCACATGGAATATTTGAAGGCTTAAACATAAATTCAAAGAAAGTAAATTAGGAAAACGTAAATAAAGATTTAAAGGAGGTAAATTGGGAATTGCTACTTCAAGAGAAGACCACAAGAATAATATGTATAATAGAGACTGAAACAAAACCTATAATACTGAAACATTTCATAGAGACAGAAAAGAAAACGTAGCAAGCTCGAGAGGAAAATCAGGACACTATTCAGGCAACGAAGACAAACCGTAAAACATATCCACAGATGCAGAACTGATGCAAAGAACCTGAAACTAGAGGGGAAACTTGGCGAAATAGAATTGGACCTAAAGCAAACATTCATACATAAGACAAACGAGGAGGAAACCAAGGTAGCAGAAAACATAAAAAATAATCCAAGATAATTCAGTAGTATGCAATTGTAAATGTTGATCGTTGTTGCAAAGGAAATGTTGCATAAGTTACGCATCAAGGGGGAGGGGAAATGTTGAAAGTTGTTATGCAACAAGGGGAGGGGAATGTTGCAAGTTGTTATGCAACAGGGCGAGGGGGAATGTTGGAAGAGCAACAAGGGGTTATGCAACTTGGAGGCGGAGTTATCCTACAAGAGAAAGAGAGAAAAGAAGGAGAAACAGGAGGAGAGGTGTTCGTTTGGCAGGAGCCAAGCGCATATTAAGACCGGCCGAGCGGCCGTTGTCTTAATATGTTCCTAATCAGCCAGCTGGCTTAATCAGCTCATCTCTCTGATCTGCCAGTTTGCGCTTATTTATTTAATTAAAGCATATATTCTGGCTTAAGCCGCCAGTTGGCTTAGAAGGCTGATCTGCCAGATTGCACTATTTATTTAATTTAAGCATATATTCTGGCTTAACCCACCAGTTGGCGTATCTGGCTGAGTTGCCAGATTGCGCTATTTATTTAATTAAAGCATATATTCTGGCTTAATCCGCCAATTGACTTAGAATACGTAAATAGCTTGTTCAGGTGTACAGGTTGAGTTTCCAGATAGCGCTATTTATTTAATTAATGCATATATTCTTTACAGTTGGTTTATAAATCCGCTTTAGAAGCCAGCCAATTGATATAATTAAATACCGTGTACAACCAAAAGAATTAAATGATTACATCATTGTTTATTTAGGCGAATTAATGGAAATACATATATAGAAAATAAATATACAATGGAATATATAGGATCAAAAATAATAATAGCATACGGACGATGAATATAATAAATATACAATGGAATATATATATATATATATATATATATATATATATATATATATATATATATATATATATATAGCGGATCAACAAGAAATACCAACAAATCGACAGACATACTTTCTTTCCACGCTACCATAAAACAGTTTGGAACACACGTGGGCTAACAAACAATGGAAAGTCTGTTCCTTCACCAAGGCGTCTTAGTAATTGGCGTGAAGTTCTACGTCACAGGAATTGCGTATAAAAGTAAGCACCCACGCTCACTCACTCTCACTTCGTTGGCGCTTCCATTGCGTTCGACTACTCGGTACGATACCACCTCTTCAACCGCCTACCGGCTTCGGCCGGAGGCTAGGCCCGCTACTTTCTTCAGGGCCTACAATTTGTCTTCACGTAAGATCTACAGACCACCTGCAGAAGCAATCCTTTGAGGCCCAACCGGAATCATTTCGGGCCTGCGGTTTGCCGGGTCGGCCTTCAAGTTTCTCCACCTTCCTCGAGGGATATATTCAGCATTCCCAGGCCTACGCTTGCACCTCATAAGGCCAGCCTGCACCTCGAGAAGTAACATCACCTCAGGCCTCCACGAAGCCTACATCCATCATCTCAAGAGGCTTAACGGACAACGACAACTAGAATCTGCGTAATAGGTTCGTCTTCAACCCTCCTTCAACAGAGTTTCCATCGTCCCGGTAAGATAAGTGCATCCTTTTCTAAGTACTCTGGTGAAGCCTACATCAGCTTACCGCCGAACGATAGACTATACCCCAAGTGTAATTAAGCGTTCCAATTAACTCTCGTGAAAGAACGCAGTAGGCCTATCATCCAATTCAAGTGTCATTTCAATACCTTATTCCGCGTATCATCCGTCATTATGTTCAATTCATATATTTATGCGAAAACTAAATATTCGCTTGACTTAATCATTTAACATCACATAATGTTCTTATATATAAATGATATTTGTGCAAGCATTTTAATCCATTATTATTAGGCCACATCAATTATTCTATGTGCATCCATGCATCATTTAGCCTACTTAATCAGTGTCAAGTATTTCATTCAATGTACCAAACGCACGTGCATTCTTTATATCAGTTACTAGGCCCATTCAATGTTACGTGTCGCATGCCATTTACATACCACCGATGAGTATTACATTTTTATTACGTGTCAATTAAGCTATTAACATTTCATCTTATTAGCTAAGCCTATGCCATAAGCATAACGTAAAACTACCACTTAATTACTGTCAATTCTTTGTTATATCACAGTGAATAAAATAACGGATTTATTTTCATAATAAACTACAAAACCCATAAGGTGTCTTTTATAACCTTAACATTAATTTGCTTGAGCGTAAATCAAGCTGTGACCCTCGCTGCCATTTCGGTCACTTCCAATAGTATGGTGGATCTAATCAAATAACCATTCATTCCAATCGGTGATACTGTATAACAATATAAATTATTAACCCAGCCTTTCATTAATAAGCAATCAGTCAGTCATTGCATCAATTAATCATTGCATACAATTAAATCAATATCACCTTAAACGGTTAAAACTAGGTCCACTATAATTGGTGTAACCCCGGAGTGACTCGAACTTATTTTGCGTTATTTTATTCACAGCGATCCTTGTGCTTAGCTATTATTGACCATTTCATTTTTTTGCAGCCACATTAAATAATTTCTATGTAAATACGGTATTCATAAATTCAATGTGATTTTCTGCAGCCATATCATATATTTCTATGTACGTACGGTATTCATAAATTCAGTGAAATTAACTAGGCCTACTTGCAAACAGCGATATGCGTTTCGCGCGGTACGTTTTAACTAATGTCTTACTGCCTCGCGGTCATGGGCCGCGGCACAATCACCGCAACTTTTCAAATTCCCGAGTGCGTCCCCCTGAGTCGAGTCTCACTGCCTCCTGACGGCAGGGGCGCGGCGACCCCTTGGAGAAGCCACCACTGGCATTGGGTCCTGTTCCGTCGTCAAACGGATCGTGGAGGGACTCACGAAATTCACCACCATAACGCCTCAGGACAAACCCCCCCACCCCCCAGCGCTGCGTCAGTCCCGAATTCGATTCAAACGGCGCATTCTTTCGTCACCACCTCGTCCAAAAATATTTCAACGGTCCGTCTCGGCCGTTGTACGGTAAATCATTTGGCGACAAAATCTGTTGACGCGCCTTATTGCATCAGCGAATTTTTTTTTTCCGCAAGCACGACCGGTTACCCTTCCCCATCCCTACGGAAGGCCAAAAAGAAAGCATTCTTTCGTCAACGAGCAGAGCATCCACGCAAAACAGACACTTCAGGCACAGGGGTGGCGATCCCCTGCCTTCATGAAACTGTCTCTTTGCATCATTCCGGGATACTTCCTGCTGCTTGTTCGTGGACTCGAAACGATGTTTCTTTTTCTCCTGCGGCAGGAGCGACCTCAACGAGAACAACCACGCGACGAGTTACGGGCATTAGCATTCGACCTCCAACACAGTCCCCCTGCCCCTCTCGTTTCCTCCGTTCGCTCCTCACTGTCCCCCATTCCTGCCGTACCCCACCCCACCCCCCTGCGGAACCCCACCTCATACAACAGCGCTTCCTCTTCCGAGCATCTCCCCGCTCCGAGACGCCCTTTCATTCCTTCCTGCGTCAGGAATACCACGACATACCAGGCCAAGCGTCAAATCTCGGAGTGGCCTCATCAGGTCTCCCAACAGAATGGTATTTCTTCTTAGTATCGTTCCTTCGTCTCTGAGAGGGAACTACTTGTAGCGGATCAACAAGAAATAGACCAACAAATCGACAGACATACTTTCTTTCCACGCTACCATAAAACAGTTTGGAACACACGTGGGCTAACAAACAATGGAAAGTCTGTTCCTTCACCAAGGCGTCTTAGTAATTGGCGTGAAGTTCTACGTCACAGAAATTGCGTATAAAAGTAAGCACCCACGCTCACTCACTCTCACTTCGTTGGCGCTTCCATTTCGTTCGACTACTCGGTACGATACCACCTCTTCAACCGCCTACCGGCTTCGGCCGGAGGCTAGGCCCGCTACTTTCTTCAGGGCCTACAATTTGTCTTCACGTAAGATCTACAGACCACCTGCAGAAGCAATCCTTTGAGGCCCAACCGGAATCATTTCGGGCCTGCGGTTTGCCGGGTCGGCCTTCAAGTTTCACCAACTTCCTCGAGAGATATATTCAGCATTCCCAGGCCTACGCTTGCACCTCATAAGGCCAGCCTGCACCTCGAGAAGTAACATCACCTCAGGCCTCCACGAAGCCTACATCCATCATCTCAAGAGGCTTAACGGACAACGACAACTAGAATCTGCGTAATAGGTTCGTCTTCAACCCTCCTTCAACAGAGTTTCCATCGTCCCGGTAAGATAAGTGCATCCTTTTCTAAGTACTCTGGTGAAGCCTACATCAGCTTACCGCCGAACGATAGACTATACCCCAAGTGTAATTAAGCGTTCCAATTAACTCTCGTGAAAGAACGCAGTAGGCCTATCATCCAATTCAAGTGTCATTTCAATACCTTATTCCGCGTATCATCCGTCATTATGTTCAATTCATATATTTATGCGAAAACTAAATATTCGCTTGACTTAATCATTTAACATCACATAATGTTCTTATATATAAATGATATTTGTGCAAGCATTTTAATCCATTATTATTAGGCCACATCAATTATTCTATGTGCATCCATGCAATCATTTAGCCTACTTAATCAGTGTCAAGTATTTCATTCAATGTACAAAACGCACGTGCATTCTTTATATCAGTTACTAGGCCCATTCAATGTTACGTGTCGCATGCCATTTACATACCACCGATGAGTATTACATTATTTATTACGTGTCAATTAAGCTATTAACATTTCATCTTATTAGCTAAGCCTATGCCATAAGCATAACGTAAAACTACCACTTAATTACTGTCAATTCTTTGTTATATCACAGTGAATAAAATAACGGATTTATTTTCATAATAAACTACAAAACCCATAAGGTGTCTTTTATAACCTTAACATTAATTTGCTTGAGCGTAAATCAAGCTGGTGACCCTCGCTGCCATTTCGGTCACTTCCAATAGTATGGTGGATCTAATCAAATAACCATTCATTCCAATCGGTGATACTGTATAACAATATAAATTATTAACCCAGCCTTTCATTAATAAGCAATCAGTCAGTCATTGCATCAATTAATCATTGCATACAATTAAATCAATATCACCTTAAACGGTTAAAACTAGGTCCACTATAAATTGGTGTAACCCCGGAGTGACTCGAACTTATTTTGCGTTATTTATTCACAGCGATCCTTGTGCTTAGCTATTATTGACCATTTCATTTTTTTGCAGCCACATTAAATAATTTCTATGTAAATACGGTATTCATAAATTCAATGTGATTTTCTGCAGCCATATCATATAATTTCTATGTACGTACGGTATTCATAAATTCAGTGAAATTAACTAGGCCTACTTGCAAACAGTGATATGCGTTTCGCGCGGTACGTTATTAACTAATGTCTTACTGCCTCGCGGTCATGGGCCGCGGCACAATCACCGCAACTTTCAAATTCCCGAGTGCGTCCCCCTGAGTCGAGTCTCACTGCCTCCTGACGGCAGGGGCGCGGCGACCCCTTGGAGAAGCCACCACTGGCATTGGGTCCTGTTCCGTCGTCAAACGGATCGTGGAGGGACTCACGAAATTCACCACCTAACGCCTCAGGACAACCCTCCCACCCCCCCAGCGCTGCAGTCAGTCCCGAATTCGTTTCAAACGGCGCATTCTTTCGTCACCACCTCGTCCAAAAATATTCAACGGTCCCGTCTCGGCCGTTGTACGGTAAATCATTTGGCGACAAATCTGGTGACGCGCCTTATTGCATCAGCGAATTTTTTTTTCCGCAAGCACGACCGGTTACCCTTTCCCATCCCTACCGGAAGGCCAAAAAGAAAGCATTCTTTTCGTCAACGAGCAGAGCATCCACGCAAAACAGACACTTCAGGCAAAGGGGTGGCGATCCCCTGCCTTCATCAACTGTCTCTTTGCATCATTCCGTGGATTACTTCCTGCTGCTCGTGGACTCGAACGATGTTTCTTTTTCTCCCTGCGGCAGGAGCGACCTCAACGAGAACAACCACGCGACGAGTTACGGGCACAGCATTCGACCTCCAACACAGTCCCCCTGCCCCTCTCGTTTCCTCCGTTCGCTCCTCACTGTCCCCCATTCCTGCCGTACCCCAACTCCACTCCCCTGCGGAACCCCCACCTCATACAACAGCGCTTCCTCTTCCGAGCATCTCCCCGCTCCGAGACGACCTTTCATTCCTTCCTGCGTCAGGAATACCACGACATACCAGGCCAAGCGTCAAATCTCGGAGTGGCCTCATCAGGTCTCCCAACAGAATGGTATTTCTTCTTAGTATCGTTCCTTCGTCTCTGAGAGGGAACTACTTGTAGCGGATCAACAAGAAATAGACCAACAAATCGACAGACATACTTTCTTTCCACGCTACCATAAAACAGTTTGGAACACACGTGGGCTAACAAACAATGGAAAGTCTGTTCCTTCACCAAGGCGTCTTAGTAATTGGCGTGAAGTTCTACGTCACAGGAATTGCGTATAAAAGTAAGCACCCACGCTCACTCACTCTCACTTCGTTGGCGCTTCCATTTCGTTCGACTACTCGGTACGATACCACCTCTTCAACCGCCTACCGGCTTCGGCCGGAGGCTAGGCCCGCTACTTTCTTCAGGGCCTACAATTTGTCTTCACGTAAGATCTACAGACCACCTGCAGAAGCAATCCTTTGAGGCCCAACCGGAATCATTTCGGGCCTGCGGTTTGCCGGGTCGGCCTTCAAGTTTCTCCACCTTCCTCGAGGGATATATTCAGCATTCCCAGGCCTACGCTTGCACCTCATAAGGTCAGCCTGCACCTCGAGAAGTAACATCACCTCAGGCCTCCACGAAGCCTACATCCATCATCTCAAGAGGCTTAACGGACAACGACAACTAGAATCTGCGTAATAGGTTCGTCTTCAACCCTCCTTCAACAGAGTTTCCATCGTCCCGGTAAGATAAGTGCATCCTTTTCTAAGTACTCTGGTGAAGCCTACATCAGCTTACCGCCGAACGATAGACTATACCCCAAGTGTAATTAAGCGTTCCAATTAACTCTCGTGAAAGAACGCAGTAGGCCTATCATCCAATTCAAGTGTCATTTCAATACCTTATTCCGCGTATCATCCGTCATTATGTTCAATATATTTATGCGAAAACTAAATATTCGCTTGACTTAATCATTTAACATCACATAATGTTCTTATATATAAATGATATTTGTGCAAGCATTTTAATCCATTATTATTAGGCCACATCAATTATTCTATGTGCATCCATGCAATCATTTAGCCTACTTAATCAGTGTCAATTTCATTCAATGTACCAAACGCACGTGCATTCTTTATATCAGTTACTAGGCCCATTCAATGTTACGTGTCGCATGCCATTTACATACCACCGATGAGTATTACATTATTTATTACGTGTCAATTAAGCTATTAACATTTCATCTTATTAGCTAAGCCTATGCCATAAGCATAACGTAAAACTACCACTTAATTACTGTCAATTCTTTGTTATATCACAGTGAATAAAATAACGGATTTATTTTCATAATAAACTACAAAACCCATAAGGTGTCTTTTATAACCTTAACATTAATTTGCTTGAGCGTAAATCAAGCTGGTGACCCTCAGCTGCCATTTCGGTCACTTCCAATAGTATGGTGGATCTAATCAAATAACCATTCATTCCAATCGGTGATACTGTATAACAATATAAATTATTAACCCAGCCTTTCATTAATAAGCAATCAGTCAGTCATTGCATCAATTAATCATTGCATACAATTAAATCATTATCACCTTAAACGGTTAAAACTAGGTCCACTGTATATATATATATATTATATATATATATATATATATATATATATGATCAAAAAATAATAATAGCATAAGAAACACGAACGGGAAATATATAATAAAAAATATACAAAACGTTGTATTATCAATATATTAGTACAGGAAATATATATACACAGTTATATTAAATAAGTAAATATATTGAAAATAATAGCATACGGACGTTGAATATATAATAAATATACAATGGAATATATATATATATATATATGCTAAAAAATAATAATAGCATAAAAAACACGGACGCTGAATATATAATAAATATACAATGGAATATATATATATGCTAAAAAAATAAAAATAGCATAAGAAACACGAACGGTGAAATATATAATCAAAAATATACGAAACGTATAATCAATTGCATATTAGTACCGTCTAGTAGAAAGTAATAACGATGTGAATGTAGACTCGATTACGTGTGAGTTTAGCGTTTTGCGTCATAAAACATAAAGGATGTATATTCAATTATTTAATTGTGTGTGTGTGTGTATATATATATATATATATAATATATATATATAATATATATATATATTTAATTGTGTGTGTATATATAAATATATATATATATATATACACACAATTAAATAATTAAATATACATCCTTTATGTTCTACGGCGCCAAACGCTAAACTCACACGTAATCGAGTCTACATTCACATCGTTATTACTTTGCACTAGACGGTAAAACCGTCCAAGCAACACTTCAACGTTTAACTTATACGGATGCCTATACTCGACATAAATGGCTTTCATATCGTTCAATACTATTTTTGTGCCCACTTTACATTCGGTTGGCAAGTTATCTTTAAACACGGCTAGAATACAATCAAAAGCACACACAAAGAGGTCATCGTTAACCACAACATCATTATTAAGTACAAGTTTATAAACACGCCTTTCCAATCGAGGGTTTTTCCTCACCGTCCCGAGCTTTTCAATCGTGAACTCTTCTTCACCCTGCATAGCGGCAATTGAAATAATCTTCCAAGTCGTAGCGACAGCTATTCATTATATAGAGGTACAGCTCTTCAGGGTGAACAGCGTAGGCAAGCTCTGCCCTATACCGCTCAAGTGCTTTGTACCAAAGTTCAGGATATTTCGAAGAATCTAAACCTTTTAAATATGCATCCAGCTCTAGACCATTCTCGTCTTGTTCATTCCTACATTCGATAAATGCGTCGAGCAGAGCGGTGTATGCGTATTCAAGAACCGTTTCAAAATAAATCTTATCCGTAACATGAGCGTCTAATATAGGCTTCAGCTTGCAGAATCCAACAATTTCAAACATTCTGTCGAGGATGAAACGGTTTCGCGTAGGGACAAGAACGTTATTATCAGATGCATTCTTCCACATCAGTCGTATATCAATGCATGGCTGTTCGTTATTTATACACAACGTGCAAACAACGGCATATGAGGGGGCGTCACTAATCCGCTGCCTTCTTGTACCTACACCTGCAGGTATTTTATAACGGTCCTCTCCCCACTTCTCAACTATCAAAAAGACTCTACTAACCTCCTCAACACTTAAATAAATAACATTAAGTTTACTAGAGTTTGCTTGCCTGCAAATCGTTTCAAGAACATAGTTAATGGTGCCGGTTTCACGCCTGAACACGCGCAATGACTTCGTCATGGAGACATCGTACGAGGCGTTGAGAATTCTTCTCAAAGGAAGTTCCATCATATTCGCACGTCCACTCGGTTCAAGCTCTGAGATGACTATGAGCCACAGGTGGACGGATCGGCTCGACGGGCGGAGTAAGTCACGCTGATGAAGCGTGTACGGGTTTGTTCGAACTCGTGTGTTTCGTGAGGTACACGGGTGGGCGGTTCGCTGGGGGGAGCGAGTCACACCATGAACTGCTGAAGCGTGTACACTGTACAGGCTTGTTCGAACACTTGTGACCTTGGACAAACAGAATTTTCCGCGACATGAAACAATACCGGATTTAATGTTTTATCACTCACCAGACGTTCATTTCCACAAAATAAACATCTTCACAATCCGGTGCACCATTTGAGAGAAACATATGCCCATATTTATCCTTTTTGTTTAACAAGCGATACTCGTCTCTAAAGTCTGTTAAAAACTCACACAGCCCATTAGCCACAACCTCACTACAAACCTCGACATGATATATATTAATATAGTGGTAAAAATACTTAAGATTCTCCATGATGACAAGATTTACATTCTCAATCGTAGGGTACGAGTAGTCGGTATGGTGTAACATGACATAATATCGCTTATCACACCACTCATCAACAAGACTCACTATCCATAACCGTTGCTTATCTTCTGAACGTGTTGCTTCTTCTACTTCGCGGTACATGTGAGCTTTATAAAGGATAGGTCTATAACATACTTCACTACATCCAGTGGCGTATCAAGGGAGGGGCGAGAGGGGCGACCGACCCGAGCGGCACTTCCCGAGGGGCGTCAAATTACTGTCAGGCGGGCGCAGTATGCAAAATTTTGGGTTTTTATGTTTTAAAATGCAACCCTCCAAAAAATTATATCTCATCATTGTCGCGCGTTATTTGTGTACAAAATATCCATGGTTTTGATGAAAAATCATCATTAAATGCTATATATACCACCTCAATGCCACTATTTCCACAAATAGTTGCGTTAAATTTTCACATCGGAAAGGTTGCCAGCCCTATTTTTCAGACTTTCCCTATATTATTTAGGTTAGGCTTTGCATTCTTTGAGCTTTGATGATGTTAATAATTAATGGTTGTTTTATTTTGCAGATACCCTACTGAATTAGCAAACATGAGCAAACGACAGAGAATGAGTGGTGCTGCATACAAGAATCTTCGCGAAAAAAAAGAGGAAGGCAAGCGTGCTGCTAAGCGATTTCATCAGTTAATGGGATTCTCAGACACACCTTCAGTGCCTTCTGGGAAGCAAGGAGATCAACCGCAATGTGATATATCTTTAGAGATAGATGTTCAAGCGGCAACTTCAAGTGAACCCCCAAATAATCAGGATCAACCCTCATCTACATCACAAAGTCACCCACCCACCCATCACCCACAGAGTCTGTTTAACGATTCTGGCAATTTGCCCGTTCCAATGACGGACAATTTGAGAATCGAACTCATTAAACGTGGACCATCACATTTGAAAAACATGAATGGACCCTTTCCAGCTGATTCAAACAATAGGTCAATGTCAAAAGTTTGGTATTTCAAAACTTTGGAAAATGGCAAAAAAATTGAAAGGTCATGGCTAATCTTCTCACCTTCAAAATGTAGCTTGCATTGCTTTTGCTGTCGTCTCTTCAACAACATCTCAGAGCATTTGGAAAAGAAGAAGGATTTTTTGCCTGGAGGAAACTGAATCCAAGAGTACCTGAACATGAAAACAGTCCATATCATACCCGATGCTTTGAACAATGGAAAGAGTTGTCTATGCGCCTTCAGTTGAATGCTACAATAGATAATGCACATCAGTTGCAAATAAAACATGCTACTGCTAAGTGGAAAGAAATACTGAGATGAATTTATGACTGCATCATGTTCTTGGCAAAACAAGATCTTGCATTCCGAGGGCACCGGAGAACTTAAATGAAGAAGCAAGGCTAGCTGGCAATTCTGGAAACTTTTTGGAGTTAATAAAACTAATGGGCAAATATGACCCAGTAATTAGGGAACATCTCACAAAAATACGAATGACTGACAAGATATCCACTACGTATTTGTCACCTAACATTCAAAATGAGTTCATCACACTAATCGGCTGTAATGTTCGAAAATGTATAATTGATAATGTGTCTAGTGCAAAGTACTTTGCAATAATTTTCGATAGTACACCAGATATATCGCATATTGATCAGATGTCTCAGGGAATTCGCTCTGTGTCGATTAAAGATGGTAATGTAGAGGTGAAGGAATCCTTCGTTGATTTTATTAAATTAGAGGGGAAGACTGCTGAGGCAGTTACTGATCTCATTGTCACTAAGCTCCGTGAGGATGGGCTGGATATCCAGAATTGTTATGGTCAAGGGTATGACAATGCTGCTACGATGGCAAGTATTCATCTTGGAGTTCAACGCAGAATTCTTGATGTTAGCAAACACGCTGTTTTCATTCCTTGCAATAACCACTCGCTGAACTTGGCTGGAGTTCATGCCGCGGGACTGAGTCCTAATGCCGTAACTTTCTTTGGAACAATTGAACGAATTTTCGTCTACTTTTCTTCCTCTACTCATCGTTGGGATGTCTTAACAAAACATTCCAAAATCACTGTCAAGCGAGTCTCTGATACGCGGTGGAGTGCTAAGTATGATGTTTCTAGTCTTAAGAAGAACTTGACTCACGTTGTTAGTGCCTTGGAAGAACTGAGTGAAGGGGTCTCCGAAAATCTGGACACAAAGGGCGATGCTGAAGCTCTGTTGACCTCCATCATGTCATGTCATACATATTCATTGTGTACTTATTTTTCTGGGATCCAGTGCTGAAAGAAATCAATGATGCTCAGCTATATTTTCAAAGAAAGGGACTTGCTTTGGACCAGTGTGCGTTAAAAATGAACTCTTTATCCGTGTTTTTAACTAATGAACTAGAGGCAGTAGTATCAAACGCTGCAGATGCCGCCGAAGAGTTCTGTAATGAAATGGATATCAGTATAGACCGCAGAGTCAGGAGACGGAGAAGAATGCCTGGAGAGCAAGCTCGTGATGCTGGATTGACCGTGCAAGAGGATGTACGCAGAGAATTTTTTAAAATCATGGATCGTTTATTAGCAGAAATTGAAAAACGCACAGTTTGTCTTAAAAACATGAATGATCGCTTTGAATTTCTCTCTCCTTCGTACCTTTTGAATCAGTCCAAAGATGAAGAAATTAATACCAAGGTCAATAATTTTTCTTCCATCTACAATGACATTAATCCAGGAAGTCTACTGGAAGAAATAAAGCGTTTGCGCAGACATTTGCTCAGTTTCGAAAGCATAAGCGTCGACGATGATCCAAAGAACTGGGATATGTTAAAACTACTTCAGTGGATCGTTAAATGGGATCTAGTGGAATCTTTGCCTCATATAAACAATTGCCCTCCGGATCTGTCTAACTACATGCATGTCCGTGGCAAGTTGCGAACGAAGTTTCTCGAAACAGAAACTTATAAAAACTTACCTCAGGTCAACTGTAAGTCAATCTAGACTGAGCAATTTGGCGATTATTTCAATTGAACGCGAAGTTGCAGAGACAATGGACATAGAAAAAATCATTCATGAATTTTCTGTTATGAAAGTCCGAAAATTTAACCCTTTATCTCATGTCGTTGCTCAGCGGCAACATTTCAAATTAATGTATATAGAAACATCTGGAAGTTATATATGAGGCTGAGTCGGAGTCTGCGCATTCAATTAGATCCAGACAAAGGCACAAAGCAGTGTTACGTTTGCCATCGACGTGGGAGGTACATTTTAATATTTTTTTTGTTCTCTAAAAATCACTTTTTTTGGCTTCTTGCTGTCATGCCTATTTTATAGGTTATCAGTAATTACTTTCTTTATGTTTTTGATATTGTTACTTTTTTTTTCTAAATGTTATATTCGATTAATTTGTATGCTAAGTTTAGTTTTATTCAAATTTGAAATTATAAAGGGAAAAAAAGGCTTTTTTTTAAATGTTGCTTGAGGGCAACATTATGGTTTTGAGGTGTATGAATAGTCTTATTTGTGAACTTATTTTTTGCAGATGGAAACTTTTGTATTTTATAGCAAAAGGCGAACTCAGATACGAATAAACTCAAATAATGGCATTTATGAAGCGGGTGGTGCTGTTTATGAAGAATTGCCAAATAATGATAATTCGGATGAGAGTGATTCTGATGAAAATGAGGATGAAATTGCTCAATTTGAGAAAAACGTAGGTGTTGCTAATTACCAAGTTTTCATAATATATATAGGCTTATACAATATATAAGTAGGCCCAATATATATTTTTTTTAGGAAGAAGGCTGTTCCAATTCTTCAGTTTTGGATATGTGTGTGTGTGGCATAGGCCTATTTATCTATTAGGTAGGTATCCATATATATATATATATATATATAGGTGTATATGTTTTTTTTAGGAAGAAGGCTATTCCCACTCTTGAGTTTTAGATGTGTGCGTGTGGCATAGGCCTATTTATATATTAGGTAGGTATCAATATATATATGTATATATATATAATACAATATTTCATATCTAATTTATAAACAAAATTGAAGGTTTTCCCATGCCATTCTTTCTTGTGTCCCAAGTAGCAAAGACCTGCTGACCTGCAGTGTCATCTTTTGTGTTCGAATACATTCTAAACCCTTTCTCTAGTTCAATAATTCACAAACTATGTTTAGATTTGCAACATATTACTTTTATTTAGGAGGCCTCAAGAACCAACATGGAAGAACGTGCTGAGCTAAATCAAGAATATGATGATGACGTGGACGATCCTGACTATGTTCCAACAGAAGAAATTCCTCAATCACAAAATATAAACATTGAAAGACAAGAAAGTCCGGACATGGCAAGTACTTCAAGTGAAACCCGTTGGAGGAAAAGAGAAGCCACCGTAGTTCCCTCAACATTCTCCGGAACACCGTTTATTGAGGTAAATGAAGTTGTTTCTCCGTTTCAATATTTCAAACAGTTCTTTGATGATAATTTGATTGAGTATATTACACAACAGACAAATCTCTATTGTGCTCAAGAAAAAACGAGAGATAACCTGAGGTGTAAACTAATAAATACTGACAAGGAAGAAATGGAACAGTTTATTGGTGTACTCTTGTATATGGGTATTTATCCTAATCCTCAATATCGGATGTACTGGAATCCATCTACACCTTTGCCTCAAATTACAAAATCTCTGAAAGGAGGTGTCAACAGATTTGAAAATCTTAACAAATTTTTACATTTCAACGACAATTCCAAACTTACGGATAGAAATTCTACGGAATATGATAAGCTCTATAAAATTAGGCCAATTATAAATTCGGTTCTAGAAAAATGCAAAATGTTGGAAAGTGAAGAATATAATTCGGTCGACGAGCAAATGATCCCAACAAAATGTAAATCCTCACTAAAGCAATACTTTCCCAAGAAACCCCACAAATGGGGGTATAAAGTCTTCACAAGGTGTGGTGCTTCAGGTATCATTTATAACTTTGATATATATATACTGGAAAAACATCTGATAAACCACAATCTTCTCTTGGTTGTACTGGGGATGTTGTAATGAAGTTATGCGAAAACATGCCTAAACATCAAAACTACAAACTTTGCTTTGATAACTATTTTACATCTTTGCCACTTCTGAAAGAACTGCACTCACAGGGGATTCTAGCTCTTGGGACTGTAAGATCAAATCGACTAGCGGGTGCGCAAAAGATCCTCTCCAGTGAAAAAGAATTGAAAGCCAAAGGAAGAGGGTCGTATGACTGGAGGGTAGACATTTCATCAAACATAACTGTAGTGAAGTGGCAGGATAACAGTACAGTCCACCTAGTTTCAACCTATGTGAACCATACTGAAGGAAGAAAGGCTAAGAGATGGTCTGCAAAAGATAAAGTATTCCTTGAAATTGAATGCCCAGAAATGGTCCATGAATATAATAAATTTATGGGCGGAGTTGACCTTTCTGATATGCTCCTTTCACTGTACAGAATAAAGCTCAAGCGTAAAAAGTGGTATATATCCATCTTTTTCTATCTTGTCAAAGTTGCCGTTACTAATGGATGGCTTTTATATAGACGTCACTATGCTATGTTGTATGCTGACAACAAATTCAAGTCTTTGTTAGAATTCCAAATTAGTATTGCAAATGATCTGACCATGGTAGGAAAGTCAACGCTTACCACTCCTCCAAGAGGTAGGCCACCTCTTTCCTGTCAGCCCCCTCAAAAGAAGTGTAAAACATCAGCAGCAGTTCCTATTCCAACCGATGATTATCGGTACGATTTTTATGGTCATTTTCCCAATTTTGATGAAAACAAACACAGATGCAGGTACTGTCCTAAAGGCTATACTTATGTATTCTGCATCAAGTGTAATATTTACTTATGCTTCATAAAGGAGCGTAATTGCTTTTTGAATTTCCATAAAAAAACTCCATAAAATAAGTGTTGTACAACATAAAGTATGTTTTCTTTGTAAAAGGTATATATTGATTATTTTGATTTGTCAAAAACAATAAATTTTCCCATCCTTGCGAACTTTCATATTTACCCCCATTATTTATCCCAATCTTCATGATGTTGCCAAGGAGCAAAATTCTCTAAATTAACTTAGAACATAAATATTACATAGATTTTAGGGAAAACCTCATTAATATCACTCTAAATACTTTAAAAAATACCGGAAATATTTTTTTTCTTCAGAAAATAATAATTCATGAGATAAAGGGTTTTAACTAGGCATTATACAGGGTGTCTCAAAAGTCACTATCTATTTTGAAAAATAATGGGAATTACGAAAAACTGGTTTAAGACATGAAAAATATATTTATTTCAAAGTAAGTGCCACAAAGAATTAGTGCTATTTATTTATCTGTCTCCACATGGCGACCATCAGTGTCTCTACAGAGCTCAAAGCGATAAGTTGTTTCCCGGAACACACTTTCCAGCATTTGAGGTGTTATTTTCTGAACTGCATCGGTAATACGATTTCGAAGTTTGGCTACATCACTAATTCTTCTACCAGTGTACACCTTAGACTTAATGAAACCCCAGGCGAAAAATCTAATGGTGTTAAATCGGGTGAACGTGCTGCCCATGGTTGTGTTCCTCCACGACCAATCCAGCGACCGGGGAAGCGTCTGTCAAGATAATCACGTACAATTATTGCATAATGGCACGGTGCTCCATCCTGCTGAAAAACTACTGTGTCAAGAATGCCATCTGTAAGAAGTTGAGGTTCGAGGAATTGTTCAAGCATGTCAAGATAAATTTATAAGTTACACAAAATTCGAAATAAACGAATTAACTTTCTTTAAATACACAAATTTGCACCAGAAGTACATATCTTTATGCCAGCATAGCATTTTTTAAAAAAACATCTAATGTCACCGAAATAGATAGTGACTTTTGAGACACCCTGTACATTATATAGTTATTGTTAAAATTATGTAGTGTATTATGTACGGTACATTATGTAGTATTGTTAAAAATGAAGTTGCTTTATTTAAGTTTTTCTTCCAATAAAAGGTTTGTTTAGAAGTGTATTTTTGTAAAGGAATTGTTTTTAAAATTGAAAATTGTTGCAGGGGGGGGGGCGGCGTTGGCATTTTCGCCCCGAGCGGCAAAAAGTATTGGTACGCCTCTGACTACATCGTTTGTACTAAGAAATCCTACAATGTTCTCACCAGAATACCCGTAGAGTATTTGAACATCTTGGTCCTTCGCACGGCTCAATGTAGACTTAAGAGTATTAAAGGAGGTGGGAATAGGGATTTTTCAGTATCCGCCACATATTGGCACTTTGCTGAATACCACTTCATAAATATTGAACGCGCAATATTAAAGGTAGCCATTACTATTTTTTTTCTACGCGGGAGAATACACGTCTGAGCTCAAAGGTATGCAGAGGTCAACTGAGCGCGCAGGGATAGAGATATGCTCAGGCAGTGGCAGGATTCAGGTGACCGATCTTACAGTGGGCGGAGATTAGCTTTTTACTGTACACACACACACACACACACACATACACACACACACACACAGACACACACGCATGCAAAGGAGAAAATGAAACCTTAATTGAAACAAATATATGTGATAAATAAACATATCAATACACATATATATAAATACAATCAAGGATTAAGGTAACCAAAGGGTACGGTATCATAGGTACCAGGCACCTGGTAACGCTTCCTATAGGTGTTACGGCATACCTTCGTGCCCCTAAGTTCCTTCACATACCCCAGTTTCTGCGCCCGAAAATTGTGCGTCCCCACAGTCAGTTGGGGTAGCTGGTCACCCTCATCTTCCAAGCACACTAGTTCCTTCAACGAGTCAAAGTTAACGACTCGACGGTTCGCATGGTTAAGCGTGATACCCTTAGCCTTCACGATATACTTCATATCATCCCCTACCCTCACCCGTACCCCATAGGTTTTTGGCCCTGTTGACACAAACGAGTCTGCGTATACAACATCACCATACTCATCCTTGATCTCGTCAGTTAGCTCTCCGAGCAACTCCCCAAAATTGGGCATGTATTCACCTTCCATCGCTGTGAATATCACGCTAGCTGTGTCAGTAAAAAACACCCTCCGTCCAAGAGAGTGCAATAGGCTCCAAAGCTGGATGCGGGCATAGGCCGTTGTGAAATTGGTAACAGGTATGTTTGTAACCCGTGAGTATCTGTGGCCAGCTCGGTGATGTACTTTATTATGTAAGTATTACCTACATTCACGATCTCCATAACCTCTTTATCGGAAGCGTTGGCACAATCCCAGACTTCACTAACTTTGTGCCAAATGGACGTTCCCTTTGCCGGTATTCTGTGCAAATTTCCCCCAAAGACTGTTTAGGGCACAACTTTGCACTAAAGCGCTTGCCAGGATTCTTAACAATTTGGGGTCGGTCAAGCTGTATACCTTCATGAGCACGGTAACGCTGAATATAAGCAGTTTTTTTCATCTTCGGTATCAACCCCTTGCGGATATCCTGATGCCTCGACCTTATCCTTCAAAAAAGCGTTTATATACGGTGTGAAAAGGTTGGGTAGCTTCTGAAACCTCCACACCTCATATATCTTCATTATTCTATACCTATGGTGAACGGCTAGGGCCAGCTCAGGGCTTGCATATACACCTCTGATCTTACGTTGGTGGGTTGTATGGTCACAATCACCGTTGTACTCTTCTGCGCACTTCACGCACAGGGGAAACATGAGCTTGTGATCTATAACGACGGGTAAGATCGGCATCCATAAATCGCGAGGGGGTAGCACGTCTACGAAAGAGAGTCCAAAGTAGCGCTCATTCAAGTTAGCTGAAAACTCCTCGATGGTTGGTATGGTGGGACCCACCATTTTTTCAGGTGCACCTACGGGGTACGGATTGTTCTCCATCACGTAGGGGTATAAAGAGCAGAAGTCTTAGTAGTGGAGTTTTACGCCCTCCGTAGGCGGAAAGTATAGCTTGAATGGGTTTGTGCGCCCTCCAAACAAGCTGTCACCGCATTTCACGGTACTGGGCATCTGTTTCCATCCGTGCATCATACTGATTAGGCCGGGTCATTGTTGCTTGAAAAAATGTTTTTGGGAAGTTTAATTTACCCTGTATTACGAAAGTTTGTGTACCTACATAGGAAGTATCATGACAAAGTTTCAAGCTTTTATATAAATATTTTGAGGTTCCACAAGCAAGTCACTTAAAATTTTGGTGATTTTTTCCGATACTCCGTATAGTAAACTACAACTCTTTGCTCACTTGCCATGATAGTTTACAAGGTAACCCACCCAGAATTCACCACGAGGAGGTGGCTGTAGGTCGAATTCCACACCATGCCCAGCCCAACCTCCCTTCCATTAGTTTTTACATGTAGTTTATTGACATTTGTATACGCATTTTGACTCAAATGTAGGCATGTTTGATCTTGAAGCAATTTTTGCCTTTATAAAACCATCTCTATTTTCCTGGCCACAGAGAGAAGCTGATGCTTCTGTTACAAGTTTGACATGTCTTTCCACAGCTTGTGAATGACATGGGTACTTTTTCAATAGAGGGTTAGTTTCATCACCCCTTACGATAAGCTCTAACTGGGTGTTTGTCAAGCTTTTTGTCAGAGGTGGTTCATGCCTTGGGTAGTCTCCAAATCGAATTAAATCTGTGTAGTCTCTTGCCAAGAAATTAATTTTACGCCGTCTAAATTCTCTAATGCCCGAGGACACACTTTCCCTGGCTAAGAGAATGCGCCGGAAAGCTAACTCTCTCATCACTTGCCTTTCATCAAATAACATCGAGACGAATAAAGTTTCTGGGTGAGCAAACTATGCCCCTCTTTCAATAAGAGGATCAATGACTGCCTTAAACTCATCAGATAGGTATCTTGAACTAGATATCATAAACCAGAGGTGCCTTGGTCCCTCGTAATATAGTAAGGATTTCGCTTTATATTAAACCACGTTGGGACATAAACGCGAACAATGAATTCGGTCAGAGTTTTCAAGTTTTCTGACGGCTTTTTGGTCGCAACATAAAGTCTAACTATCCTGTTGCTTGTCGTAAGCCATCTTTCATGGTTCAAAGAACCTGGGTTGCGGTTTTCAAGGTTTTTGGAACATTGGCCTTCTATGACTGCATTACAAATTTCCATGAGATACTTTTAATCTTGGCTTAGATCGAGATCCCCCGGAATAGAAGGCATATTACTTGATTTGATTGCTTCAAACTTGACAACTGGCATCTTTTCGCACGCAGTAAGACTTTTGCAACATTTCTAGCAAGGGCTTTTGGTCCTTTGGTTTTACCATCCAAATAATTAAACAAATGGCGGAGAGGTAGCGCATTGGTATGCAGCAAACACACGAACCAATGAAAAGGATTATTGTAGTGTACCTCTAGTTGCCTTATAACTCCATTATGTATGCCAGTGTTTACATTGGTTCCATCACATCCAATGACCTTCACATTGTCTACCTTAATATTGTTACTGTTAAGAAACTTTATCACTCCCTTAGAAATGTTATTTGAATTTCCAGTCACAGGAGTGAAGTGCCCAAGATATTTTGATTCTGGTTCAGCTATAAGCGTGATGTGTTCCTCAGTAATTGTTGTACTGTAGTACCTCCCATCCTTACAGAGATTTGCTTTAGTGAAGTCCTTTCTTCCATCAAAATACAATGTTTCTATACTTTCTTCATTTGATTTACTCAACTCCTCTCTGATCTTCTTTCTCTGCCGTCTTACCTTATTCTTATCCACAACATTGTGATAATCTTCAGAGATAATGAGACCAAAATCTTCTAGAACAGCAGAGGCAATGGCTGCACCAGCTCTGTCTGATATTCCGAATCGGTCACAAGTTTTTGCTAATGAAGGCAATTTGCGAGTGAGCTTATGTGCTTCACCTGATTTCTTTATACCTTCCTCAATGTGATCATCATCATCACGCTCTCTATCTGTATCTGTTGATGTGTCAGAATCAGGAATTGTATGAAAGTTATCCCAGTCTATTGGCTCTTCCCTCGAAGTGGATGGGTTATTGATATCTCCATCTTAAATGTTTTTAGAAAATCGTGCTCTTTCTTGTTCTTTCCACTCAGATCTTATTTGCAGTTTCTTCGTTGTCTGTAAATCAATACTGCCTATTGCCATTTTTCGAGCACCTCTTTGGTCAATTAGGAAAGAACGTTCCATGGCAGGAACTTTTAGCTCTTTTTCACAAGTGCAAGAAAACAGATCATGGCATTTGCAGGCAGCAATATCAAAAAGCCTTTGACTTTTGGATTTGAACGCGGTCAGTTTAGATTCAAAATCTTTCCTTTTTCTACCAGTCTTCATCATATTTTTAGATTTTTCATGACAATCCTTTACTCTGTCTAATATTTGCTGTTCTGATATTGTTGGAATTGATGCACTTTTCCAGATCTCTTTTACCTTTGATGCAACTATTCTTGCCACATCATTAGCATTTGGCTTTTTTCCCCTCACTAGCTATAAGTAAGAGATATCTTGTTTGTAAATATTCTTTTAAAACGTCTTCATATAGAGGAAGTTGATTTCCACTGAGCTCAGCTTTCCCAAAAAGGGAAACAGCTAGACTCATGATTTTTTCAACAGTTGCTTTCACTTTTACGGCCTAAGCCATTTCGGATAATTTGGGAAAGTTACTCTGTAGTGTAACAACGCGTATTTAACTAATCAAATAATCAATTCTGAAAAGAAAAATTGTATATATAAATTATATATATTCTGGACGAAACAGTCAAGAAAAAATTTAATAGCGACAAGAATTCAAAAAATACAAGAAAATCTTAATAAAAAATCATAATTGTCAAACAGTTAATAAAGTTTATGTATTTAAATAAAGTTTTAAAAGTTTTTAAGTTTTTTGAAATGTTTAACGTTTTACTGGCAATCTTCAGAGGACTTGCGTAACATCGAAAACTTGATCAATTTAGTTTTTTAATCATTGTTGAGCATTTATGGTGCATCTACAAATTTCTTGGACACAGGCATGTGAAAATTCACAAATTTAATTTTTCGACCCGGCCTAATATATATATATATATACTGTATATATATATATATATATATTAGGGTGGTCCTTGCTTAGGGGGTGAAATTTCAAGTTGAACATTTTTCAGCTCCCACCCGCGGAAGTCGTTCGAATGGTCGAGAAAACTCTCTAGGTGATCTATTTTTTTAATCGGACAACGTTTACCCCTCCCTCATTGAGCATTACCATTAAGCTAATTTTTTGACTTTCAAGTAAATGTTACATAATTTGTAATGTTTGTTTTTTTCATTCTTTCCAGATTTTCAGTGGTTGGATAACTAATGTGTGTAAAACTGTAAATTCTAATGATTATAATTTAAACTGAATAACTCCTTTAACCATAAGTCAAGCTACCCGTCAGTGGTTGGATAACTAATGTTTGTAAAACTGTAAATTCTAATGATTATAATTTAAACTGAATAGTGAATAACTCCTTCAACCTTTAAGTAGATAACCTGGATCATGGCAGCGAAGCTGCGCTACCTGATTGCCCCGCAGGAATCGATCGCCGGGTCGCAACTTCCTTCGCAAAAAGAGGTCTTGGCCCTGACGGTCTACAGGATCGACGTCCAGAAGAAGTCACTTCGATAGGCCGCCAACCAGGTCGTCGAGCTCGTCACCGAGGTGTGGTCCAAGGCGCGAATCCCCCTCCGCCGGAAGGACCACATCGTCACCAAGATTGAGAAGCTCCACAAGGAGTTCAACGATGTGAAGAGGAACAAGGGGCGAGCTGGCGCTCAAGCGAAGCGGGAGGACGAGTTCAGCGAGCGGATGATGAACCTGTTCGACGTCGCTGCCGCTAACGCCATGGAGCTGCTCAAGAACGAGGAGGACAAGGCGTTCCTCCTCGCTCAGCACGAACCCCGTCGGCGCGGCAAGCTGGGGTCCGTCGACTCGACGCTAGCCGCTGTCGATGCCCGCGCATCTCAACACCAAGGGGAAGAAGACCGACGGAGGCAGCGAGCCGAGGAAGAAGCGACGACATCTACGGCCCGAGTGGAGCTCGAGTGGTCTTCGTCCTCTTCCAGTGGTGCCGCAAGCGCAGCGGAGAGCGACGACCATGGAGAAGAAGGGAGCCCTCGGGCTCCGAAGCGCTCCAGGCGGGGCACGACGAACATCGTTTCGGCGGCTGTGGCGTCGTCGCTGGATCGCACGAAGGTGACCGACCGAGGAGCTGTCTACGTCCTGACAGAGGTTGCCCGGTCACTTGGGCACGACGTCGCAGAGCTCAATATCAACCGCAGCTCCATCCGCCGACACCGGCGCAGGCACCGCTCCAGGCTCAACGTGGCGCTCAAGGAAGAGCTGAGGGCCGGCAATCTTGTCGTTCACTGGGACGGCAAGCTCATGCAGGACTTGACGAGCAAGAAGCAAGTCGATCGGCTTCCCATCTTGGTCTCCGGTAACGGCGCGGTGCAGCTCCTGGGCGTCCCGAAGCTGCCGAGTGGAACGGGCTCTGAGGTGGCCAAGGCCGTTCTCAACGCGTTGGAGGAGTGGGAGCTCACTGAGCAAGTGAGTGGCTTGTCATTCGATACCACCGCCTCGAACACCGGCCGGAACAACGGAGCGTGCGTTCTCATCGAGCAACACCTCGCGAAAGACTTGCTCTACTTCGCGTGCCGCCATCATGTGCTGGAGCTCCTCCTCGGTGCGGCGTTCACGGCTGTGATGGGCCCCACGTCCGGTCCTGACGTGACCCTCTTCAAGCGTTTTCAGGAGCGCTGGGATTTCCTGGACAGAAGCCAGTACGAGTCCGGCGCTGCGCACCCCGATGTCGCTCCTCTGCTCACCACTGTCGACACGGAGTGGTTTGAGAAGGCGATAGTCGAGCGCAAGGACCTGCGCGACGATTACCGTGAGCTGCTCGAGCTCACCCTCCTCTTCGTCGGTCACGTCCCCCCGCGAGGAGTGCGTTTCCGAGCTCCCGGGCCGATTCACCACGCCCGCTGGATGGCGAAGGCAATCTACGCCTTGAAGGTCTGGATGTTTCGACAGCAGTTCAAACTCACGGCGAGGGAGGAGAGTGGCCTCCGGAGCATCTGCATCTTTGTCTGTCGGGTCTACGCCAAGGCGTGGACGGAGGCTCCGATCGCCGCAACTGCCCCCCGAAATGACTTCGCCCTCCTCAAGGACCTGCTGGCCTACTCTGACATCAACCCTGCGGTGGCCAAGGCGGCGCTGACCAAGTTCCAGAACCACCTCTGGTACCTGTCGGAGGAGCTGGTGGCGCTGGCGCTGTTCGATCCGGGGATCGCCGTCGATCAGAAGAGGAAGATCATCGCCTCTCTCCACGACCGGGTCGGTGAGGAGTCCCCGGCGAAGCGGCCCACGCTGCCAAACCGAGTACTCGCTGGGCTTCAGTTGGAAGACCTGGCGTCGTCCAACACACGAGGTTTCTTCGAGAAACTTCGACTGGAGGACGGCTTCCTCGAGGTCGACCCGGAGACCTGGCCGAAGCGGGAAGACTTCAAGACAGCGGCGGCACGTGTGGGAGGGCTCGCCGTAATCAACGACCATGCCGAGCGAGGAGTTGCCCTCGTCCAAGAGTACAACCGGACGCTGACCCACGACGAGGAGCAACTCCAGTTCCTCCTGCAAGTCGTCGCTCGCCACC
The DNA here is from genome assembly GCA_023014485.1 of Bathynomus jamesi. NCBI lineage: Eukaryota > Metazoa > Arthropoda > Malacostraca > Isopoda > Cirolanidae > Bathynomus > Bathynomus jamesi. The sequence goes on from JAJOZX010008305.1 coordinate 156,688, forward strand.
GCTGCCAGTTTCCGGACTCTCGGAAGCGAACCCTACAGACCCAGGATCGCTAACCAGGCAACAACGGCAACAACTGCAACCGGGCAACAACTCCGGGGGTAAATGTTGAAGGTCGATGAGGGAGGGGTAAACGTTGTCCGATTTAATAAAAAATTCAACTAGAGAGTTTTCTCAACCATTCGAGTTATTTACTGGGGTGGGAGCTGAAACTTCCCAACTTTGAATTTTAAGGACCACCCTAATATATATATATATATATATATTTATAATACCCAATTTATAATTGTTTTGTATTTATGGCCAGGTAGTAGCCATAGTTTGATGAGTAAATCGGTACTATGAGGAATGATGGGAATTCCCGTTACTGATAATGGTTGTAAGTGAATGTTATTAATGAATGCTTTGGCCGAGGTCACCAGATCTTTCAGATCAAAGTAATGTTATTAATTAAGTTATTAATTAGGTTCATTGATAGATTGAGTTTTCTTCCTTTAATTTAACACAAAATAAATTGATTCGAATGAATTATGAATGCGACAGAATTGTTGATTGTTTATATTGGAAATGCTATATTAATGCTCACAATATGACAATTAATAACACGCGGCAATGATGATCTTTATGTAAAGTTAATTGAGTGATATTAAAGGGCCAATGAGGCCTTGAACGAATGATGTTTACATGATGGTAACGCGTGGATCACTGAAGTTGGTGTTCGAAGAGCGAAAGCGCTGCGACCGACGCTCGTCTTGAGGTTCCCGCGCTGTGACGTCATCTTTTGCTCGCTTGGTATGACGTCATCTTTGTTGAGTTTGGTTTGATGAGTTATATCGCATTGTTGATGGCATGTTGCTAAGGTGTTTTGGAATACGTCCCTGTCAAGTCCAGTTGGCCTCTACGAGTAATTCTTCCCCAGAGAACGAAGTGAGCGAGATGAGAAGAGATGTTTGATGCAAGCGATAAAAATGTCGCTCTGAGTCATGGAGTTTCTGCTGAGGCTCGCATGGAGAAGCGGAGAAACGCGGCATGAGGCAGGGCGCTGGGAAGGGGGAATTGGGGGGAGGCTGTAGGAGGGAAGGGAGGAACTCGGCTGGTCCACAGGGGATGGAGTCCGGGTAAGGCAGGAACGCATCACAAGTGGGGAAGAAGAGAGACGACGAGAAGGGGGCGGGGGAGATTGTATTGAAGTCGATGCGATGCCCAATTTGTCGCGTGTAATTCTCCTCGATGAATGCGCTCCTTGCCGAAGGAAGAAATAACGTCGTTCATGGAAACAAGTAGGAGTAATGAATCCAGGGAATGATGCAGACAGACAGTGAAGAAGACAGGGGAAGCCAAACCCTGAGGAGTGTCTGTGTGTGCAGTAAGCCCCTCACATTGCGTGGATGTGTGTGTCCTTGCTTGTTTGCCTGAAAAAGGCCTTTTACCTTCCCGTAGGTGTGTGGTGGGGGGAAACAAATGGGTCGTGCTTGGTGAAAAATTCGCTGGAGAAGTAAGGGTGTCGTCAGCAGAGGTCTTCCCAAATGATTTCTCGCACAGCGGCCGAAAAATGACGGTTGAATATATTTGGACAAGGTTTTTGATGAAACAATGTGTAGGAAACTTCGAAGCGAGGGAAGCTTGGGGGTGGGGGTGGATTGACCGTTAACTGGGGAGAGATGAGAGCGGGGGTTTTCCTCCTTGAAGACGGGCGAGACGCTGGGCACAGCTTGGTCCGTTGGGTGGAAAACGCTCCATGTGGCGAAAGTTTTCAAATTTTTGGTTCGTTTTCATATGCGGAAGAAAACTGAATGTGAATTACAGTTTGTTAATAATGTCACTTAAGAAAATGTTTGCAGTGATTTCACTTATGCTTTGGTTGGGTACTCGATTTGTCACTGCTTCGGTCACCAACTTATAGTGGGTTTAGTATTAGCCGAGTGAGGTGATGCTGATTAATTTAGTGCTAATGTCTAATTGATGTAATGATTGATGATTAATGACAGGCTGGGTCAACAATTTATGATGTCCTACGGTATGTAGAGGCCAACTGGACTTGACAGAGACGTATTCCAAAACACCTTAGCAACATGCCATCAACAATGCGATATACTGTAACTCATCAAACCAAACTCAACAAAGATGACGTCATACCAAGCGAGCAAAAGATGACTCACAGCGCGGGAACCTCAAGACGAGGGTCGCAGCGCTTTCGCTCTTCGAACACAAACTTCAGTGATCCACGCGTTACCATTATGTAAACATCATACGTGCAAGGCCTCGTTGGCCCTTTAATATCACTCAATTAACTTTATATAAAGATCATCATTGCCGCGCGTTATTAACTGTCATTTTGTAAGCATTAATTCAAGTGTACACATTACAGTAATTCCAATGTAAACAATCGACAATTCTGTCGCATTCATAAATCATTCGAATCAATTTATTTACTCAGAAGTAATTACAGTAGGCCTACTCCATTAGCCACCTTCGGACCGGTGATACCGTAGGACATCATAAATTGTTGACCCAGCATGTCATTAAGCATCAATCATTACATCAATTAGTTATTAGCACTAAATTAATCAGCATCACCTCACTCGGCTAATACTAGGCCCACTATAAGTTGGTGACTGAAGGAGTGACAAATCGAATACCCAGCCAAAGCATAAGTGAAATCAGTGCAAACATTTTTTTAAGTGACATTATTAACAAACTGTAATTCACATTCAGTTTTCTTCCACATGAAAACGAACCAGAAATTTGATTCGAATGATTTATGAATGCGATAGAATTGTTGATTGTTTACATTGGAAATACTGTAATGTGTACACTTGAATTAATGCTTAAAATATGACAATTAATAACGCGCGGCAATGATGATCTTTATATAAAGTTAATTGAGTGATATTAAAGGGCCAATGAGGCCTTGCACGAATGATGTTTACATGATGGTAACGCGTGGATCACTAACGTTGGTGTTCGAAGAGTGAAAGCGCTGCGACGCTCGTCTTGAGGTTCCCGCGCTGTGAGTCATCTTTTGCTCGCTTGGTTTGACGTCATCTTTGTTGAGTTTGGTTTGATGAGTTATATCGCATTGTTGATGACATGTTGCTAAGGTGTTTTGAAATACGTGTCTGTCAAGTCCAGTTGGCCTCTATACGAATATATATACGTGTACAGGGTGGGCCGTAAGTTTCCATACATAGGAAAAATAAACATTTTGTTATGGACAACCATTTTTATTTATATAATATGCTCTACATGGTTGCCATTGTTTTGAAAACACATTTCAATACGTGTTCCCCACTGTTGATGAACACGCATTAGCACA
>JAJOZX010008305.1:165000-172500 GCA_023014485.1 Bathynomus jamesi
TTTGGATAATATCGTGGTTAGTGAAGGGGAAGTAATGCGCTATATTGATAAAATGAAAACGCGTAAATCACCGGGGCAGGATTCCATATATCCCATACAACTAAAAGAATTAAAAGATAACATTGTTGTGCCGCTAACAAAGATTTTTAATGCGTCTATTTCTGAGGGGTGCGTACCAGATAATTTCAAGTTAGCAAACGTAACACCTATCTTTAAGAAAGGCGATAAAGGTGCGGCGGAAAATTATAGGCCAATCAGTTTAACGTCTGTTGTAGGTAAGCTACTGGAATCAATAATTAGGGATCGTATAGTCGAACACTTAGAATTGCATAAACTAGTTAGAAAAACGCAGCACGGTTTTAGGCGAAAAAAATCTTGCTTAGCTAATCTTTTAGAATTTTTCCAAAGCGTGGTTGACGTTTACGATAGACATCGGGCGGTTGATGTAGTGTATTTAGATTTTCGAAAAGCGTTTGGCACCGTGCCGCACAAAAGACTCATTGAAAAAACTAAGGCTCATAGAATCAAGGGTGTAGTAATAAATTAGCTAGAAGAGTGGTTGCGAGGTAGGAAACAGAGGGTGGTCGTTGATGGAGCGGTGTCGTGTTGGGATGTAGCGAGTGGCGTTCCTGAGGGTTCTGTTTTGGGCCCCTTGCTTTTTCTTATATATATTAATGATTTAGATGTCGGCCTAGTCAGTACAGTTTCAAAGTTTGCGGATGAAACGAAGCTGGGTGGTAGGGCGATTAATGACGAAGATAGAGGTAAAATCCAGGAAGATCTGAATAAAATCGTTGATTGGTCAGTCACATGGCAAATGAGATTTAACGTTGATAAGTGCAAAATTTTGCATATAGGTTCGCGTAACGTTAATTTTGCGTATAGTATGTCAAGGAAAGATTTAACAAGCGTAGAGCAGGAAAAAGATTTAAGAGTTAAAGTCACTGGTGATATAAAAGTAGCGAAACAAAGTACAGCAGCGGTCAATAAGGCGAACAAAGTGTTAGGTTTTACAGCTCGAAATTTTGAGTACAAATCGCGCGATATTATAGTTCCTCTTTATAAATCAATAGTTAGACCCCATTTGGAGTACGCGGTCCAATTTTGGAATCCACATATGCGCAAAGATATAGACAAAATCGAAAGAGTTCAAAGACGAGCAACTAAGATGATTCCGTCGCTTAGGTCAAAGTCGTACGAGGATAGGCTGAAGCAGTTAAAATTGATTACCCTCCTCGAGACTAGGAGGCTAAGGGGTGATCTAATCCAGGTTTTCAAAATTATGAATGGGTTCGATAACGTAGGTAGAGATAGCTTTTTCGAAATATCTCAATATAATAGGACTAGAAATAACGGGTGTAAGTTGACAAGTAGAAGGTTCGAGACAGCAGTTGCCAAAAACTTTTTTACGCATAGAATAGTAAATAGCTGGAATAGTTTGCCGGTAGAAGTAATTAGTAGCAAGTCTATAAACATGTTTAAAAATCGATTAGACGCATATGTCGATAGATTGGGTATAGTTTAAGGTAGTAAAATTAAGGCTTTGTGGTGATAGATCCCACAGCTCAACACAAGTGTTGTGGGATATAGGGAGGCAGCATCTTGGGCTAGGGGATACTCTCTCTCCTTACACACCCAATTTAAAGAGATTCCTCTGCCGAGCGGTGCCCCCCATAGTACTGTGAGGTATTGAAAAACTCATGGTCTTCACTTGCCCCACAAACACCTTTAAATGGGAGACACAAAATGGGTCCACGCACATTTCTACATTACTGTAGTCTTTACTGCCACACCTACACTTTTACTCTTAAGTATATATATTTTAATGTATATGGTGGTAAATTTTGACTTGGTCCGCAATCGATATGGACCGTGACTTATTTTTGGTTGGCAAGGTACTAGTATTGATGGATACCGTAATGAAATTGAATGGATTCTTTGGATCTGATATATTTGCATGTCGGTTATAAATAGATATACAGTGTAACATTAGGCCTGTTGAAAAATCAACTTTTTCTTATTTTCATAGGTTTCTGTACATTTTCCCATGCTTTTTGACCTGAAAAAGCCGAAAATCACAACTATTTTGACCTAGGATGTTGGGAAGCATTGCCGCATGGAGCTTTAAATTTTCTGCCTTGAAATCGGCCAAAGCGCCAATTCCGGGGTCCCTTGAATTATGTTTTGCACTTTAACTTTTGATCTAAACAAGATAGAGCAACAAATTAGGTATCAAATGAAAGAGCATAAAATTAGTAAATAATAATAATAATAATAATAATACTAATACTAATAATAATAATAATAAATAAATAATAATTAATAATAATAATAATAATAATAATAATAATTATCTATCATTTTTCAGGAAACAACAGAAACTCAATCAGAATCTAGAAAACCATCTACAAGTTACAACTTCACAATGGCATTAAGCAAGGAGCTGAGGGAGCTCCGTGGGCGCACAGTTGATATCTCAGAACCTCCACGTACTGCCCACAGGCAGGTGTCAACTAGGCCATCTACCAGATCTCTCACTGAAACTTTCCTGGTTGGATACCCTTCAGCTTTTATCAGTGGTTCCCAGCTTCCCACCAACAGACAGGCATTCCAGTATTTCCTTAATCTTCAGAATTTACCGGAAAATGCAGGGAGGCCCATGGTTCAAGACCTTGCATATGAAACAGTTGAATCTATCATCCCATTCTGGCAGATGGCTAGGATCAAGACAATGACCAAGTACAACGCAATGAAGCTCTTCATGAAACTACATGAGAAACATCGTGCTCTGGTGAAAAGCAAAGGAAGAGCAAGTAACCCTGGAGGAAAAAGAGGAGCATTTGTGCTGGAATTAGACAGCCTGTTCGATATAGGAGCTCCAGATGCAATCCAGGAAATACAGAACAACAGACTGTTATCCAGAGAGAAGAAAGATGAGGATATCAGGTTCTACGAAGACCAAAAGACTGAGAGGAAAGGTCATATGTCTGGTCATGACAAGATTTTTGAGACAAGATCTCTGCAGCAAGCAGCGAGGAATGAAAGACTGCAGCATAGACAAGAACAAGGTAAAACTAATTACTTTGAACGTTGAAACGGGGGCGCGATGCCGGTAAGTGTATCTGTGTAAAGATGCGTTTGCGTTACTCACCTACCGGATACTCTGTTAGTGGGGTCACGGCAGCTGCGGCTGGTTGCAGAGATGGGAGATTTAGCTGCCAGTGAGAACCACCCAGAGGGCCTTAATAAAAAAATCCTTTGTCTTCAGCACCACCTGCACTGCTAAGAATGAGAGAAATGAGGTGAGCAAGTTACCAATTTTAGTGTGGTTGAGATTATGTCAGATAGGCAGCTCCTACCAATCTGAAACTGGGTTCTCACCTTTAAGATCTCTGGAGCATAGCCAGTCTGCCTCTTTTAACGACTTACTCTTCGGCTTATGGTGGGAGGATTTAAGAAAAGTAAAATGTCCTTTGCTTAATTTAATCAACGAAACAATAATAACACTTACAAGGTTAACTGCATCAGCAGGCAAGTTTTTACAGGTAACTAAAGAAGATCTGAACAATTTTATTGATCATACACCAATGTGTTTTCAGAACCAACTAAGCACTTGAAAAAAAAAATTACTACTACAAAACAAAAGAAACAAACATCATTAGTCCCATACCACACACAAAAATGTCAACATAAAATAAAACCATTGAATTATTGGCCATCACCAGCCCATTACCACACAAAGGAGACAAGACTTACAGAAAAAAAATAACTTACCTAACTAATGCAAAACAAACAAAGAATATTAGTTACTAGGGTAAGGTCAATGAGTGTTACCCAAATTGTATAAACCTGATAAGTCCCAGATGTGTCATTTTAAACTCCACTTCATCTCACAATCATTAAATATATTCTTGGCTCAATCAGTACACACAAAAGCAATGTTTATAACAAAAAAAATTATGTGAACACTGGCTTCAGCATTTGTGCAGGCATTGGGGAAGAAAAAGCTTTGTCCAAATTCACTTCAATAAGCAAAAGGCCCAGCCAAAAACAAATCCCTGATAAAAAAAAACCAACAACATTTAGAGATTATCCCCCTAGCACTGTCATCAGTGGACTCACAGGAATCCATGAGTGCAATGATGCCAGAAAAGGGAGCAAAACTGACAATGATAATTAATGGTCTAAAATTTTGGGATATGTATTTGCATTAATATGTTGCTCATAAGGCAGTTAAAGGTACAATTTAGTTCACAGCCTGAGAAAGCTCAAAATCCATTGTGATGCATATTGATAACTGAAGTTAGGTTTTTCAACACGGTCTTTATAAAGGAAATCAGGCATTCAGAAATGATTATGATATTTACATGATAATTTTAAGTGATCCAAATATGTGAGACATGGTTCTTATAGCTAATGGTTAAGCAATACAAAACACCAATGGTAAAAACAAGACTGGATCACCTACCACACCATCAAGGAGAAGTGAGATGCTTTCCCGTCTTTTGAAATGGACATATGATTGCCTCAAGCTGCTTCTTGTTCTCTATACTGAGAGAGCTTCAAAGCTTTTATACTGAGGCATATGATTGCCTCAGTTTTTAACATTCTCTATATTGAGAGAATTTCAAATCTGTTATTATCAATTAAAAAGAGAAGAAAAACATTTTTAGTTAACCATACCATCTCAACGTTACAAAAAGTTTTAAGTTTTACTCCATTGCGATATTTAGCATGTACTTAACAATTACTGTCTTAACATGTTGTACTATTTTACAGCTGCAGCAGAACAAGAGGCAGTTGTTCGTGTGGATGACATTACCTGGGGTGACTCAACTGACAACGACGCTAACACAGAGGACATGGATTACCATCAGCCTCGTCCTGGATGTTCTCACCATCAAGACACTGTGACTAGTGTGACTTTGACGTTTCCAAGGAAGGTCATGGAATGTGATGTCATCTGCAATACAGTTGATCGTCTTGGTTTATCAGACAATCAAGTTACTGCCATGGTTTCTGCTACCTTGAAAGCTGGAGGGGCTGATCTGGATAACTTCGTCATCTCAACCTCAACAACACGTCGCAACAGAATGCTGTCCAGGTATAATATCAGCCAGAGTCACATGTCCAAGTTTTGTGAAAACCCCCCACAGTACGCTGCCTTACACTGGGATGGAAAGTTGCTCAAAGATGTTTTGGGCAGTGAACCTGGAAGTACCTCAGAGACTTTAGCTGTGCTAGTGTCTGGTCCACCTTCATACACTGAAGGAAAGTTATTGGGAGTACCTGTCATCGACAATTCTTCTGGCACAGCTCAGGCTGAGGCTTCAATGGATTTACTGGAGACATGGGAACTTACGGATAATGTTACTGCCCTTGTTTTTGATACTACATCCAGTAACAGTGGAGTTCACAGAGGAGCTGCCAAACTGCTAGAGAAAATGCTGAACAAAAAGGTGTTTTATCTGGCCTGTCGACATCACATCCTGGAAATCCTAGTAGGAGCAGTTTGGGAGAAGCTGTTTGGGAAGGTGAAGGGGCCAGATAATCCCTGGTTTGAGCATCTGAAGGATGTTTGGACGGACTTGTCCAAGGAAAACCCAAAGATGCTGGCTATGAAGAGCAAATGGCTGAAAGAAAAGAAGAAGAACAGTGAAGAAATAATCCAAGACATTCTAACAGCAGAAAGGCTTCTAAGAGCCGACTACAGGGAAATGGCTGAACTGACAGTCATTGTTCTTGGAGGAACGCCTCCTCGAGGTATTCACTGGAGTCGACCAGGCGCCATTCATCAGGCCAGATGGATGGCCAGAAACCTGTACTCCATGAAAATGCTGATGTTTGCAGATCAACTTGAGTACGACGAAGACACTGTATCAAAGCTGGAAAGACTCAACACCTTCCTTGCGCTGTTCTACACTCCTGTATGGATGATGTCAATGTCTGCTGCAGATGCTCCCGTGAATGATCTAAGTCTAATCCAGGACATGTTGAAGTACAAGAAAACTGACCCAGAGCTTGCTGATGCAGTACTTAATAAGATGGAAAACCACAAATGGTACCTGACGCAGGAAGTCGTGCCATTTGCCCTGTTCAGCAGTAGATTGAGTGACACATTGAAGCACGACATTGCTGCCCAGTTACATGCCACTGACAAGCCAGACAGCTTCAGAACAGGAAAACCTCTATTCCAGAGAGTCACAGCTAAGACCACCCTGGTTGATCTCATTGGCCCAGAATCACATTTCCTGCTGGACACACTGAACATTGGATCCGAGTGGCTTCTGGAACCTGTCACGTCTTGGCCACAGAATGAGCACTACAGAAAAGCGTTGGACTATGTTAAGAATCTGAAAGCGGTGAATGACATTGCTGAACGTGGTGTCAAGATGATGAGCGACTTTGCAAATGTCATAACAACAGATGCCAAGCAAAGGGACTATCTTCTTCAAGCTGTGGAGTTCAACAGACGCCGCTTTGACAGCTTCAAGAAACAAACTCTCAACAACTGACTGTGTAAATGTCATTATGAAATTAATCATCATGTAATGCTTTCACTTCTTGATCGATTAGACTTGTGACAAAATGTTAATCTCAAATTTGTGTCATGAATAAGGCGCCTTGTCTCTCCTTGAGTGTGAGAAAACGAATTTTGTGATATTTCTGAAATCTTTGTATGTACCAATGTGCCATTTCTTGTTCCAAGACTATCATAATTGTATAAGTTAGAAAGAGGATTAAAAACACTTTAATTTGGTGCCTATTTTGTTGCTCTATCTTGTTTAGATAAAAAGTTATAGTGCAAAAACATGATTCAAGGGACCCGGAACTGGTGCTTTTGGCCGATTTCAAGGCAGAAAACTTAAAGCTCCATGCGGCAATGCTTCCCAACAACCTAGGTCAAAATGGTTGTGATTTCGGCCTTTTCAGGTCAAAAAGCATGGGGAAAAGTACAGAAACCTATGAAAATAAGAAAAAGTTGATTTTTGAACAGGGCTAGTGTAACATGTTTGTGGACAGTAGTCTATTATGACTTGATCCTCTGGATCCAGAGATTCTATCTTCAGTTTTAAATGGATAATTGATTAGTTTTAAATGGATAATTATTTAGTTTTGTAAAAATTGGTCGTTGCCAATGTACAGGCAGTTTTTACATAAATTTCTTATGTTCTTGTGGTTCGGAACCCACGAAAAATTGTAGGTCCCCTTCGCCACCACGGAGAACATACACAATTACGAACACATTTAGGTAGACCAGCCATGAGTGGATCCTAGGGTCTTTGTTGGTCTGAAACATTATAACATTATAACATTATATATAATATATATATATTATATATATATATATATATATATATATATATATATATATATATATATATATATATATATATAATATATATAATATATATATATATATAATATATATAATATATATATATATAAATAATATATATTATATACAGGGAGTTTGAAAACTTTCTGTACAAATTGTAA
>JAJOZX010008305.1:177500-186355 GCA_023014485.1 Bathynomus jamesi
TGTGTTCGTAATCGTGTATTGTGTATGTCCTCCGTGGTGGCGGAGGGGACCTACAATTTTACGTGGGTTCCGAACACAAGAACATAAGATTTATGTAAAAACTGCCGGTAAATTGGCAACGACCAATTTTTACGAAACTAAATAATTATCAATTTAAAACTAATTAATTATCGATTTAGAACTAAAGATAGAATCTCTGGATCCAGAGGATCAAGTCATAATAGACTACTATCCACAAATGTTACACTCTATATCTATTTATAACGGACATGCAAATATATCAGATCCAAAGAATCCAGTCAATTTCATTACGGTAGCCATCAAGTCACGGTCCATATCGATTGCGGACCAAGTCAAAATTTACAACCATATACATTACAATATATACACTTACGAGGAAAAGTGTAGGTGTGGCTGTAAAGACTGTACAGTAATGTAGAAATGTGTGTGCACCCATTATGGGTCTCCCATTTAAAGGTGTTTCTGGGGCAAGTGAAGATCATGAGTTTTTCAATACCTCACAGTACTATGGGGGCACCGCTCGGCAGAGGAATCTCTTTAAATGGGGTGTGTAAGGACAGAGAGTATCCCCTAACCCAAGACGCTGCCTCCCTATATCCCACAACACTTGTGTTGAGCTGTGGGATCTATCCCCAGAAAGCCTTAATTTTACTACCTTAAACTATACCCTTGCTATCAACATATGCGTCTAATCGATTTTTAAACATGTTTATAGACGTGCTACTAATTACTTCTACCGGCAAACTATTCCAGCTATTTACTATTCTATGCGTAAAAAAGTTTTTGGCAACTGCTGTCTCGAACCTTCTACTTGTCAACTTACACCCGTTATTTCTAGTCCTATTATATTGAGATATTTCGAAAAAGCTATCTCTATCTACGTTATCAAACCCATTCATAATTTTGAAAACCTGGATTAGATCACCCCTTAACCTCCTAGTCTCGAGAGTAGTCAATTTTAACTCCTTAAGCCTATCCTCGTACGACTTTGACCTAAGTGACGGAATCATCTTAGTTGCTCGTCTTTACGTAGTCTTTCCCAGTAGTTGAGTTCTTTGCAGCCATCAATCTTAGATGTGAAATGCCTTTGCGTTTCTTCTAGTTTATTAGTTTCTTCCTTTTTATATGGGGACGTCAAAACTGAGCAGTATTCAAGTTTTGGTATAATCAGTGTTTTTAGCAGGGGAATCATTACTGTCCTGTCCCTTCTCTTGAACGTTCTTAGAGCCTGTCCGGCGACTCTTTTTGCTTTATTTATCGCTATCTGATTTTGTGTTTCGAGTTTCGCATCATCTGTCATTATTATCCCGAGATCAATCGCTTTCATGCTTCTCTGAATTTCCTGTCTATCTGGAGCATAATATGCAGTCTGTTTAAGTTCTTCTTTTCTACCATATCTCAAGAGCTGAAATTTCTCGGCGTTGAATGACATGTTGTCTTCTGACCATTTGTATATTTTGATCGTGTCCCTCTGCAAGGCCTCCACGTCATGTACATCGCTGATTTTTCTGCTGATCTTTGTATCGTCTGCAAAGGATGTTACTATACTATTGCTGTTTACTCCGCTGTCTATGTCTGTTAGCATGATAATGAACAGGAGTGGTGCCAGTACTGTTCCTTGTGGTACTAAGCTGCGTACTTCCGATTCTGATGATGATATACCTTGAATTTTGACGACCTGCAGACGATCACTAAGGAAGTTGTAGATCCATTTTCCCACTTTCCCTGTTATTCCCATGTCTTTAATTTTGTGTGCTATTATACCATGGTCACATTTATCGAGAGCTTATATATATATATATATATATATATATATATATATATATATATATAATATATATATATATATAATATATAATATAATATAAAATATATATATAATATATAATATATATAAATAATATAATATATGTTATTAGATTTATTTTCTTATTTCTCATTATATTCAATCATATTAATTTAACAAAGGTTGGTTCGACTTCAGTACGGATATATTTTCCGTATTTTCAAACCACTGCAACCATAAACCGTTCCGGCTGCCTCGTTAAATCTGCTGTTTTTTTGGTTTTGAGAAAAGAGACTTGATAGTGAAGTTGTTGGATGGTTTAATTGGTTTCAAAGCACTGAATAGTGAGGTTATAGAAGAATTTTGTTTCAAATTTGTTCAGTTAACTGTGTTGCTGTATTTTTTTTCTTCAGGTTTGATCGGTGTATCATAGTAAAGTGCATTAAATTGCATTCATGTTAAAGTTCAATCATCTATTTCAAATTAGGCTGTTATAAGGCTGTTAGGTATAACATTTCCCTTTCAGAAAACAAGCAATTAATCTTCTTTATATTCAAGTATTATCAAGGTAAAGTGTTTACAATTAAAACTACTAAGGTAATGGTCTATTTTGTTTTCATAGAATAATACAATTACTACGAACTAAAGAGGGTGTTAAACTATAATCAAGTTTAACCCTCTGATAGCATAAAATTTCTATCAGCGGGAATCAATAATATTATTCAGGAGTTAATTTATGATTCGGGAAGTAATTCATAATCTTAATTTAGTGTTAATAAATAATAGTTTAGTATTCAAATACTGTGTTGGGTCAAAACAAAATTTAATTCTAACAATATATAATATATATATATAATATATATAAATATATATAAAAATATATATATATATATATATATATATATATATATATATATATAATATATATAATATATTGTCAGCTACTTTTTGATTTTAAATGCCTAGAATGGGGAGATGAAAAAATCTCCCTTATAACGAACGCAAAGCAGTTTAATGGAATAAAATTTTTCTGCGAGAACTGCTTGACCGAATTAAACTCTTTTACGGTATTTAAAGCAGAAAGAGACTACGAGAAGAGAATGAAAGAGGAAAGTGGAAACAAAGGACTGGAAAACGGAAGAAACGGAGAAAGGCGAAATAGAAAGAATTCAAATACCGTCACAAAATGAGGCCGAAAACACACAGGCGACAAAGAGTGTAAAGACAACACACAGCATAAGGGCAACGAAGGACACAAACACAACTAGCACAAATAGCACAAATAGGACAAGACAAGAGGGCAGTCAAGTAAACGAAGTAAAACTGTCCCCAATAAGGAGCAAAAAACAAAGCCAAGAGTAAATATGGGGAAGGAATTATATGCAGGTATTTTATAAAAGAAAATTGCAGATTTAAAAGAGGACAATGTATATATGAACATCCCCCAATATGCAATTTCTTCTATAATAATGGTCGTTGTAAATTTGGAGACGGATGTAAATTCTACCACCCGGACATTTGCAGAACTTACGCAAAATACGGAACCTGCAAATTCGGGAATAAATGCTACTATCAACATCTCCCGACGGACTCAACGAACAAAGGAAAAAGTTTAAATGACAATAGGAATAAAAATAACAATAGGAACAACAATAGGAACACAATAAACAAGCGAACAAGAAAATTTTTTCAACATCTCAGACACCTTACGAATGCTAAATGTCATCCACATGCAGTTGACACAGCTGGAAACCCCCGAGCCAAATCGCTACCGGGCAAGAAGCTACCAATACAAGTAGGAGGAAACGGATCTCTTTCGGAGGATCATAGAGCAACGAATCAAGCGATATCGAAGGAAAACGAACTTGAAATGCACAAGGGGCAACGAAAAACAGAGAACATAAAAATTGTCCTGGCTAATATTCAAGGAATAAGACCAAACCAATCACTCAATAAGGTTTCGTACCTGAAAGGATTTATGGACGAAACAAGGGCGGACATCGCATGCCTCACAGAAACTCATCTTAAAGATTGCCAAGGAAATTGTGAAAACTGCGAACATTGTATTGATAAGAAAGAGATAAATATAGAGGGCTTCAACTTACTAAGAGCGGATAGAACGACGAGACGGAAAGGTGGCTGTGCTATATATGTACAGGAAGGTCATATGACAGAGACGATAATAAGTAAATCAAACAGCTATGTGGAACTCCTAGCAGTGAAAATAGAAAAACTAAACTTGATAGTAATAGTCATCTATAGACCTCCAAGCACCCCAACCGAAAAATTCTCGGAGGCCATTGATGACATTAGAAAGCTAATAAAGGCCATAAACCCTCCATCCCCCAATATAATGATCTGCGGAGACTTTAACTTCCCATTTATAAAATACAAAAAGGTGAATAGGAATATATATATTCACCAGGACAAGGGGGGCACAAGAGAAGATCAGGAACAAGCAAAAATGTTGATGGCTCTCACAAACGAGTTTATGCTGACACAGGAGATAACAGAAAATACCAGAAAAAATAACTGCCTGGATCTGGTATTCACGAATAACACGAACTTGATTGCTGATATAAAAATAACCCCAACCATTATCTCAGACCACAACTTAATCGAGATATCAACAAATATGATGGCAGCATTAGAAGACAATACACATATTGTGGAAAGAAGTAAATTCGGGGCCTTTAACTTAAACTCGAAGACTATAAATTGGGAAGCAATCAGATCGCACATGGCCCAAATAGAATGGAGAACAATTTTCGAGAATAAAACAACGAAGAAATGCTAACAACTTTGGAGGAAAAAACGCTGAGAATTTTAGAAAAATATGCTCCGAAATCACAGCCAAAAGGAAAGAGGAGCTGGCTAGAAAGGCAAAAGAGAAGACTATTCCGCAAAAGAAAGAGAGTGGAGGCGAAGTTAGGAAACTGCGGAGATAATGGCAGGAAAATAATAAAAGAAAAACTGGAGGGTATCGATAGGGAAATACAAGCCCTGATTAAGGACCATACAGAGAGGGAAGAGGAAAAGGCGGTAGAAGCAATAAAGGAAAATCCAAAATACTTCTATAGCTATGCAAAAAGGAAAACAAAAACGCGCGCCGCTATTGGGCCCTTAAGGACGGGAAATAATGAACTAACCGACGATCCAAAAGAAATATCTGATACATTGAGAGCTCAATATGAATCAGTTTTCAGTACCCCAAAAAGTGACAAAGCGATACCTGACATAAATGCATTCTTTGAAGAGGAATTGCAAGGAGAGTATATAACAGACTTTGAGTTTACACCAGAAGATGTAGCGAGAGCTATAGAACAAATGAAACTACATTCAGCTGCAGGTCCGGACAATTGGAACGCATTATTGATTAAAAACTGTAAAAATGAAATAGCTACACCTTTATACTGGATATGGAGAAGATCCCTAGACACTGGGGAAATACCGAGCATCTTGAAAAGAGCAAACATTGTCCCTATATATAAAGGAGGGGACAGATCTCAAGCAAAGAACTATAGACCAGTGTCATTGACGTCCCACCTCACCAAAGTATTTGAAAGAATAGTTAGAGAGAAAATTTATGATTTCCTGGAGACACGGGAAAGATTCAACGAAAATCAGCATGGATTCCGATCAGGTAGATCATGCCTATCACAACTAATAGAGCACTACAACAATATCCTAGATGCATTGGAAGGCAATGACAACTACGATGTTATATACACAGATTTTGCTAAAGCTTTCGATAAATGTGACCATGGTATAATAGGACATAAAATTAAAGACATGGGAATAACAGGCAAAGTGGGAAAATGGATCTACAACTTCCTTAGTGATCGTCTGCAGGTCGTCAAAATTCAAGGTATATCATCATCAGAATCGGAAGTACGCAGCTCAGTACCACAAGGGACAGTACTGGCCCCACTCCTGTTCATTATCATGCTAACAGACATAGACAGCGGAGTAAACAGCAATAGTATAGTAACATCCTTTGCAGACGATACAAAGATCAGCAGAAAAATCAGCGATGTACATGACGTGGAGGCCTTGCAGAGGGACACGAACAAAATATACAAATGGTCAGAAGACAACAACATGTCATTCAACGCCGAGAAATTTCAGCTCTTGAGATATGGTAGAAAAGAAGAACTTAAACAGACTGCATATTATGCTCCAGATAGACAGGAAATTCAGAGAAGCATGAAAGCGATTGATCTCGGGATAATAATGACAGATGATGCGAAATTCGAAACACAAAATCAGATAGCGATAAATAAAGCAAAAAGAGTCGCCGGACAGGTTCTAAGAACGTTCAAGAGAAGGGACAGGACAGTAATGATTCCCCTGCTAAAAACACTGATTATACCAAAACTTGAATACTGCTCAGTTTTGACGTCCCCATATAAAAAGGAAGAAACTAATAAACTAGAAGAAACGCAAAGGCATTTCACAGCCAAGATTGATGGCTGCAAAGAACTCAACTACTGGGAAAGACTACGTAAACTAAATCTGTACTCACTGGAAAGAAGAAGAGAGAGGTACATCATAATCTACATATGGAAAATGATCGAAAAACTGGTACCAAACCTAAAACTAAACCCAATTACCATTCAAACAACACTGGAAAATAGGAAAGGCAGAATGTGTAGTGTTCCCAAATTAAAAGCACGACAAGGGACCTCCTCAACCCTGAAGGAAAATAGCTTGGTTGTCAGGGGGCCAAGACTTTTCAACCAGCTTCCTAAGGACCTCAGAAACGTAACGGGGGTCAAAGTTGAAGTCTTCAAGAAAAGACTGGATGCCTGGCTCAGGACAGTACCAGATGAGCCGGGCGTGCCTGGCTATGTACGGTGGAGAGCGCAAGAAAGTAACTCGCTCCTCCACCAGGCCAGACCTAGAGGCGGGGCCACCAGCTTGACCTCCGTGTGAAGAGAGACCAACACACGAAACAATATAAGGAGCATAAGGAGCTCTATGCATATTCGAATCAGGCGAGTTTGTCTAAAACAATTCGTCTAAAATACAATTTGTCTAAATCAATTTGTCTAAAACAATTTGTCTAAAATAGTTTGTCTAAAATCAATTTGTCTAATAACAATTTGTCTAAAATACAATTTGTCTAAAAATAATTTGTCTAAAATACAATTTGTCTAAACAAACAATTTAATATAATATGGCATACAAATTGTTGCCTGATGTACAATGCTAGTTATTACTTGCCACGCCCCATCTTAAAAGGTTACCTCTTGTGCGGAATAGTACATCGAAATCAGTTATCCCGGAACCCATAACCCGGTTAGTTAGGTTAGGTTAGGTTAGGTATATTATGAATAAAATCAACCCATTTTCAATCTTTTCATCCTCACTCCCAAATTTATCAAGCAGACAAATGCATTTCTAGTTATCTTCAGTTATTAGTCAAATTGTATTTTAGACAAATTATTTTTAGACAAACTATTTTAGACAACTATTTCGATGTACTATTCCACAAGAGGTAACCTTTTAAGATGGGGCGTGGCAATAATAAAATATAGCATTGTACATCAGGCACAATTTGTATGCCATATTATATTAAATTGTTTGTTTAGACAATTGTATTTTAGACAAATATTTTTAGACAAATTGTATTTTAGAGACAAATTGTTATTAGACAAATTGATTTTAGACAACTATTTTAGACAATTGTTTTAGACAAATTGATTTAGACAAATTGTATTTTAGACGAATTGTTTTAAACAAATTCTCCTAGACGCATATATATTACACTGGGGAACACAACTTTTGGTGACGTAGATGTTAGACCTGTTTCTGGGTATATTGAGGTCGCTGATTCTAAAATGACATTAGTTTTTTCCATCAGCTCTGCTTATCAAGATATGATATATCTATATATATTTCTATATAATGTATATAATATTATATAATTGCTGACTGCAATCACTGTTGTTGTCAATTGAATACAAAAGTATGATGAATGTCAGCAAAAATAGTGTATTAACATCAAACAAGCATAAGGTACGAAAATAATTTCTTAAATTCAAACAAGCTTGAGAACGAACGGCAAAAAAAGTTCTTTTTTGAGACATCTCGCATAAACCGCGTTTCTGAGATTTCTGCGATGAGATGTGCCAGGACATTCGCGTTGGATGCTCCACAGTAATCTGCCATCATGTGAGTATCCCATCGTCCGCGTACCGTTCTTCCATGGTCCTTAGTTCTTGGTGAAATCGTTCACCCTGTTCCTCGCTTAGATCACCGAGGTTATCTTGGAAACGATCCAAATGACTGTGGAGGTAATGCAGTTTGATGCTCATTTTACAGCCAAGTTTGCAAAAAGAAGAGAGCATATTCTCCCTAGTTCACCGTAGTAATCGGCCTTATAGTTCCCAAGGAATTCTTCACAACCATACTAAACGATGACCACGCACGTGCCTCAATGTTGTCCATTGAATCTTGGAAACGCGGGGTCTTTCATGAGTTCCCCGATTTGCGTCCATCGAAAATACCTGCCTTCAGCTTTTTCCATGCTCAGCGCAGGAAATTTTCTACATATGTAGCCAAAACACACTCCATCTCTGTTCAAGCCTTTATAAATTGTTTCATCAAACCTAGTTTGATGTGCAGTGGTGGGAATATGATCCTTTCCTGTCACCAAGCTTCTTTGATGATATTTTTTTCTCCAACCACCATGTTTTCTCTCAGAGGCCACTGTCTTCTCACCCGTGTTCATCTTTTAGCTCTACTGTCCCAGAGACATATAAAGCACGGTACTTGGTGTACCCGCTCTGGAGGGGAAGAGAAATTCACCATCTTCAGATCCACACAGATCACCATTTGGTGGTCTCGGTATGATATCTTTTCTAGGACTAGGGCGACTGTCCCGTGCTCTTCTCTCATACCGACTGAGTGGACCAATTGGGATTGATCTGTATCTGTTGCCGTTGTGTAGAAGAACACATTTTAGGCTCCATTTGGAGCTATCTATGAATAACCGCCATTCACTTGGTGTGTATCCGATATGCCCATTGCCCTCAGCAATCCG